>JBBUKS010493158.1:0-15110 GCA_038050645.1 Hedychium gardnerianum
ATATACTTTGCTAGCTCGGATGGATTGAATAAATGCATATAGTATTTTAGAAAAGAAGTACATGATTTAATAAATATAAAAAATGTGTCGGCTCATGTATAAAAAATGATCTATACAAAACATCGTGAGTCTTCTATTTATATTTATTAATATAAATAGTGCTGAATAAAAATATTTTTAAGATAAAAACATATAAGTAAGATGTTTTTTTTTAAAAAGAAAGTGCCCTTTTAAATTTTTACACATAAAAAGTCAGTAAAAACCTGGCTATTCAACAGCTGTATCACAGTGTGTAGGATCTTGGGGATCAGATCGATACGATCGATCGGTCATGATCAAATTAAAATCGGCTACTAAGTAAAATGAGCATAAAATATATATGATAAATTTTTCGAATAATAATGTAATGATTAAATTTTTTAATAAATAATTAAAGAATTTAAATTTTGATTCTATTGTAATTTTTTTAATAAAAAATAAATTTAAAAATATTAATTATTTAAATAAATTTTTATTAATATTTTTTAATTTATTCATAGATAAAAAAATTTAAAAAAATCAAATTCATGACTAATTAAATTTATTATTTTTATAAAATACGTATTGCAACGCCTTGTCGTAGCTCTTCCTTATCTTTCAGATCGATCAACTGTGCCAGACAATAAGACCGGATAACGAGCCATCCACCAACGCAACGGATAGCGACGCAAGACAGCGAATCGTCATCATTTTCGTCCTTTCGATAAGATCGTTGCCAAAGACTTAAAAACATACAACTCAACGAGTGGTTCTCCGTAGGCCGCCGCTTACCTAACCAATCAAAGCACGAGTACGATTGTGCGTACCGCAAAGCAGAGTCGCTGTTAGTCTACTTAGAATTGCCATCCAGTTTTTTAAGTCCCAAACTCCCAATAGTCAATAATTCCTATAAATCTCCACCGCTCGTTTTTTTTACTTCCACTGATTTTTTTTTTTTCCATTTTTGATCGAGCGACGAACGCAAAAACGGTTGTTGGGAATTGGCTGCTCGCGACGCCTCCTTCTCCTCCGTTCTGGTCGATCTCGCGCGATCGGAGCCCGAGGGTTTTGGATCTCTGCGTCTCCGCCTTTCTTGAGCGCGAACCCTAACCGGAAAATCTAGCCTCGGTCTGGTCTGGTGGTGCCTGGCGATTGACGGCGGGGAGCACAATGAAGGGCCTCTTCAAGTCCAAGCCGCGGACGCCGGCCGACATCGTGCGGCACACGAGGGAACTCCTTATCTACATCGACCTCAACTGGAACTCCAGGGACCCCAAGCGTGAGGAGAAGGTTAGCGATTCTAGCGCGATTCGGTTGTTTTTATCTTGTAGTTCAGTACTGAACTCGAACTTCAGCGCCTCGTGCGGTTAGTTTAGTATCGAGTTTTGGCATTCATTCAAAATCTAGAATTTTTCTTATTCTTTTTTGTTGGTTAACTACCGCAGGCCCATTTTGAGTCAAGTATTTAATCATGTTGTTTTAGGATGAGGCGTTTACTTATGTTGGTATTTAGCAAGTTATAAGCTTTTGCCGTGCTGCTGGAATTTGCTTGTCCGCCTCTGATTTGGTGCTTCTTTCTACGACATTTTATGTCTTGATATGTACGAAATGATAGTGCTGCCTGTTTAGAGCGACACTGAAGGTTATTTCAATTCATGTTTCAGGGTACTGCTGGATGCAGTTTCGTATCCCTTGCATTATGTGATGTATATCAGTATATGTGCATCTGCTTAGCATAGATTTCCTGGAATAGATGGGCAATAATCATAGAACATTTTGATACCTTCCATGACCGTACTATACCTATTTATGAAATATTACTAGAATAAGTATGCTGCTTGTTCTTGTAGGATGTTTTTTTTTTCTGTGATCCTGATTGAGTCTTTGTTTGAATTAAGTTGTCATCATGATTCCCATGCCTCTTTCAGTTAAACCATCTAGTTCCACATAAATCACTTTTCCTTGACATCAGCATAACCAAAAGGTTGATTTTATAGAAAGAAAGAAAATATTTTAGTAAACAAGGGAGATCCACGACATCTACTAAGATATTTTCATTTTGGCATTCATTTTTTTTTTCATTCACACTTTCGATCAGTGGCTAATAGTTTGATAAGAGAATGCTAAGATAGATGTGTAATTACTCAATACGATAAAAAAATATAAAATATTATTATCTAGGAGCAATTAAGTGTAATTACAACAGAGGATAGAAGGAGAGAAAATAAGTTGAAATGACACAGATTGTTCAAAGGAGACCCATTAGTTCCACAATTGGATGAGTTGAAATGATTAGTATTGGAAGAGTGGATAATATCCATGAAGGTGACCCAAATATTGGCCACTGGACACACTTAATGGTGGTGATTAGGTTATTTAGCTGAGTTGCAAAGACTGACCTTTCATTATTATTAATTTTTAATTTGATGAATTAGATGCAACTAGTACTTGGAGATATTTATCTCTTCTATTTCTCAGAAGTTTTGCAATCTTTCACTTTTGATATTTTGGGGATTCCATAACCGTTGTCAACCAATAGTGAGATTTTGCGGAATTCTTTCTGCAAGCATGATCATTTCAATCCTTGGTAGCTAATCTGGATTAGAAAGGTTTATTTACCTATGTTTTCCTATGAGAATAAACTCTCGATTGACTTTCTTTCTTTTGGTAAACAATATTTAAATAAGGTTCTAATTTTAAGCAAATCTTGCATTTTTCAATCATGTTAAAGCCTTTTATCAGTTTCAGGAGGAAATTTTTATGTTATTATCAAACAAAAACTGCAATGTAGTAGCCGATAACCATGGTTCCACATCATTGGTCTTGCAGTGGTATGAACCTCACGAAGTAGTTGATGCTTTTCCTTTCATTAGATAGAGTTAGTGGCTGGTTTAGTACTGATTGCTTTGATTAACATTAATTGTTACCAATCATGCAGTTAAAACAAAAATTCTTAGTAGATGTCGAGGGTTTAAATCTCCTTAGCCTTTCAAGTGTAAAAATCAACATTGATTAATAGTGCAAAAATTATCATTCCACCCATTAACCGACATGCAAGACATGTCAATACTCGATATAAGTGAGGGAGAGCTGTGAGCATCTTCCTTAGCCCTTCAAGTCGCTGCTAAAGTCACAATGGAAGGTGCAATGTGGAATTGAGAAGGAGAGCTAGTATCTTCCCCAGTTACACAAGTTGCCACGAGAGCCACAAGCCTTCCTTGGCAAGACCAGAGGCAGTGAGAGTTTTACGAGGTGCATCGTGGTTCTGCGATGTAGGATTTCATTGTGAGGTCATCTGTGCACTAGGTTTTTACCAATTTCTTCTTCTGTCTTTGATTCTTCCTCCACGTGATTGGTACTGAACAACACCACTGTGGTATGTCATTGGCACCACTGCTACATCTGGAAGATGTGCTTTCCCATGTTATATGGTAAAGTAATTAATATGTACTACAATCATGGGTTATCTTGGACTGATGCTAATAGTATCTTAACCTGTGGGATATCCATGATAACTATGCGAGGTAGAAAACCAATTAATCAGAACAACTATTGCTATGAATTTTAATATATATCTGTGTAGCCCTTGACTTTTAATGCACTTGTAAGAGATGATTCCAGACGGATAATGTTGATCTTTTCAAATAAATAGTAGTCATTTCATCCAACATTCAGCTTAGTACTCTGCCTCTTGCAAGCTAATCTGTGTTTTTTCATATACGTTTCTGCAGATGTCAGAATTATGTAAAAATATACGGGAGTTGAAATTTATTCTCTATGGCAATAGTGAATCGGAGCCAGTAGCTGAAGCTTGTTTGCAGTTGACTCAAGAGTTCTTTCGAGAGAACACCTTGCGACAATTAATCATTTGTCTTCCAAAATTGAACTTGGAAGTAATTTGCTACTTAAATGTCTAGTTTCCATTAGAAGAATGATTAATAGTGGCATAGATTTGAGTTTTTTTTAAGGTTCCATACCATATCTATGATGTTTTAACCTTTTTCTTGATAAGAATTATTTACTGATTTGAAGCTAAAAATTGGTTTATTATGTCATTCTAAAGGCCAGAAAAGATGCTACTCAAGTTGTGGCAAATTTGCAAAGGCAACAGGTTCATTCAAGGTTAATTGCTTCTGAATATTTAGAAGCCAACAAAGATCTTCTGGACATTTTAATTTCTGGGTGAGATTTTGATTTGTTGAGGTTGTTGAAAAAAAACCATTATTTGGATGTTCACTTGGTTGCTTATGTTCGCTTAGCTAAAATACAATTGTCCTGTTCAAGTGATTTTTGGTTAAACTTTTTGTTGTTCCTCTAGAAATGTTGTTGGTGTTTTTATACTTGTGTAATGGAAGAAAATTTAGTATTAAAGTAACCTTGAGTATACATGCATATTGCTATAAAGCTTTTTTTGATGTCTTAAGAGTTCAATTGTTGTGATTCCATGTTGGATGCTGATTTTTATTCAAGTAGAGTACTTGGTTTGTCCTGATGATTTCCTGAAGTTAAGAAAAACAGAACAACAAGATAATCAACAATAAACTGTTCATGAAGATGTCTAATTGATGTCATTTTGTCTAGTCTTCAAAATAACCAATTGATATCTGTCACAAAAGCTATTATCAGTTGACTATATTCTTATGTACCAGATGATAATTGTTATCATGATTGATAAATGTTCATATATGCTTAGGTACAAGATGATGGTTCGAACTCATGATTTACTAATGACTTTCTGTTACAGATTTCAACTACTTCATCTATGAATCTGGAAGTTCATTATGAACACGGCAAATATTAATTTGAAAATCTTTTTAAATTTGGTCTACCCATTTATTAATTAGTGGGGTAAATTCAGTTCATAAAAGTTTCTAGAAGCAATGAGTAAGAAAAGTCTTCATATGTCATCACTTTCATTGGATGATTGAACTACACATGCAAGGTTTAAGAATTCTTAGTTTTTAGTCCCCGGGGTGCCCAGTTGGCTAGTGGGTGACAAATTTGCTATAATGGAGCAGGATCAGTCCCCGGCAGGCACATGCTCTCGGGGAAAAAATTCTTCCCACCTCCTAGTCACTTGGTGGTCGGCTATAAGTTGACCCCGTGATTTACCTCCCTTCATATAACCTTGGGACGGACTGTGAGGGACGCCTGGGGTGAGCTTAATCACCTTTTGCTACAAAAGAATTCTTAGTTTTTAGTTCATTAATGTTTCGTCAACTATGCTATGTGAATTATGGCAACCTTGACTCTGGCAGTCTGGCCACACCAATCTTGTGTCTTTGCTAATATTGTATCTATGTTTTTTTATATACAGCGAAATTGCCTATATTAATTAGATAATTCTCATTTGCAGTTATGAAGACATGGACATTGCGTTGCATTATGGGGCTATGCTAAGGGAATGTATTCGACACCAAAGTGTAGCTAGGTACTTTCTGACTTTCAATGAGAACAAATTTCCTCATTCTTTTCACAATATTTTTTTGGTTGCATCATTATTTTTATACTGTTGCTAGAGATTATGACATTTTCAGTGTAAGGAAAACTGTCATTGTCTTCATGTGGATTGGCAGAGACAAATTTATTTTTGCTTGGTAAATCACGGTTTGCTCTTGGTAAGGGTCCAGATATATTTTAATAATCGAATATGAGAATTGATAAAAACAATTAGTACCATTCTGTCGCAAACTAACTTAGATTAGGAAATTAGTGATGGCATGTGATTTCTTCTAAGAATCAACTTACCTTTTAGATAAATTCAAGACTAATCCAGTTAGTTCCGTAGATTCCTTGGGAGAAAAAGGCAATCAAGCTTTGAGCTTTAAAGGATCTTTCCATGCTAGGTCAGAATGATACAATTTTACCACCATGCCAAGATGATTGATATTAATATTGTTAATAATTTAACATATTGATACTAATATCTAAGTGAGATAAATGTACCGCTAAGCTAATTGTGTCAGTTAATTATAATGTGTTAGTAAGTTATAATGTAATACTTCTTAATAAGTATATTAATTAAGTTGATTATGAGTAAATTAATAAGGCATAACTTATTAATATAATAATTGTAAGGGTTCAACTTAATATACTTAAGAGAATGCTTATAACTATATTTATAAGTATAAATGATACATGCCTCTCACACCCCTTCGGTTTCTCTGTATCCCTATCATGTTGGATGAGGCCAACGAGGCTTTCACATGTAGGTTGCCAACACCAACTTCCCTATGAGGCTTCCTTACATCACATCACCAGCTTAAGCCTTCACACTTCCCTTAAAATGCTACCCTCTCGTGTTCTTGACAACTCTGGCCAAACTTTTGTTCTGGATTCTGCTACCATGGAGGCCCTCTTCTTCTGCCACTTGTTTGCAACACCAGAAACATGGCAACTTCTCTTGGTCCATGTGAATAACCTTCATCCTTCCTCACTCTCACCTTCTGGAAGTGCACTGCCAGGCTCATTGCCTCACCCTGCCAGTATAATCACTATGTGAAACTCTCACAATTTCAGTTGGTACTGCTGGAATACATCAGCATGGGGGAAATTATTGTAGCTCGCCTGTGGTAGTGTTTGGCAGACAGAATGAGATGTTTTGACTGTGTGAATTGAAATAATGTGATTTTTCAATCCGGGCTTATAATTTCAGGGAATGCTTTAAGATCATATTGATGTGCAGCTGGACAGGATCAATATGCATGTGCATTATCAATTTTCTACTTTAATTTCCCACAACAGTATTCTTTTAATTGATAAGGATGATATATACATCATTTTTTTTTTCTGATTCTACATTGCTTCTGTCCATCAAAGACTTTCATACGTATGCTTCTGATCTGTTGTTGACATTGAGGTTTTATTCAATGCTGAATAATTATTTGAAATTATATAAATTTTTTCTGGTGATCCATTTGCAGGTACGTTCTAGAGTCTGAATACATGAAGAAATTCTTTGATTATATTCAAATTCCAAATTTTGATATTGCATCAGATGCCACTATCACCTTTAAGGTCAACCTGTTCTTTTAAGCAGCTATTTTGTTCAATCTCCTCAATGCTGTATTAGTTTACTGAATTCCTGTTTGTATTACGTTGGATTGCAATGTCAATGATGTTTACAAGACTTATAACACTAACTGCCATCTAGTTATTATTAGTTAGTTCAATGATTCCTCTTTGTATTTACCTATGATGGCAATGGTCAACATGATTAGTGACAAAGGGATTGCTCTAAAACCAGGACACATACAACTTTCTTAATATTAACTAAAACAATTCCACAACAGTTATTAAGAATAAGCGACTGAATTTGTCATATTATTCGAAGTAAGCCATTCTTATCATACAGTTATGAGCTATTAAGCTGTTCTTATTGTACAGTGATGATTTATGTACTAAAGAGTTAAGATCATCAGCTAATTTTTAACTGTAATTCAGGAGCTTTTGACGCGGCATAAATCAACTGTGGCTGAATTTCTATCCAAGAATTATGATTGGGTAAGTAATTACTGTCTTCATGAATATGCTGCAACTTTATCTTGCTCTAACAATCTAGGATTTTGAGGGTGTTTTATTGGGCCTGATTACCTGGTCATTCAATTCACTATACTTGTGCACAAGCACATTATCACAGTGCATATTAGCTATAATAGATCCAACCCTGTGCATAAGTTGTGCTTCGGATTTACTCGGTGGGCAAATCAGGGGGAAGGCCGTCTACCTCCAAAGATTAGTCGGCTAAGCTTGGACACCTATATCTATATCTATATATATATATATAGATCAATTCTAATTTTTCTTCAATTATTTCTCACTGAGTCAATATACTTGGTGCTTGAAATTAGGTTTAAATTTTAGGTACTTTGTTGATGACTAGATTTGTCGATGGCTTCTTACCTCTGGAAATTATTTTTACACTATTATGAAGTTACGATTATGTATATAACCACCGTTTACTTCTTTGTTGTAGTCTACACATTGACTTTGATATGTTACGTAGTCATCTGAGTAGATATTTATTTAACTGTAATCTATTGTTAATATTGTGGATAATAACACGCCTAAATGGTCCTGATTATGCACAATTCTTGCTATTGAAACAGTATTTTTGTTTATTATGTTGTGAATTTATAATCTACATCTTTTCTAGATCAGTAGGTTTAGAAACAAAATTTCAGATATGCCTGACTTTGTGCTAAAACATTGCAACTTCTCTGCATGGGTTTGCTCAAGTGGCTAAATTATGCTTGGCACCAAATCTTTAGCTTAAACTTGTGCCTTGTTAATCAGCTGCTAGGATCCACATAACAGCTTAGCAGTAAACCATCCTCAGCCCCTAGCTGGGAGTAATCATAACCTCTGTTGAATATCTACTACTAATAATGAATCTTATACTGAAAGCAAGTAACTACAATCCTAAGATCTAGAAGTTGTTGTTACTAAAATCTAAATGATTCTTTCATTGTTGAAGGTTTCTAATTTATGCAACTGCCTTCGCAGTTTTTTGCAGAATTCAATTCAAGGTTGCTGTCATCCCCCAATTATATCACAAGAAGACAAGCTATCAAGGTATTGGGTGTAGGAATCCATTCACAAACAATATAATTGAGCACAGGTGGATGGGTGTATCACTTGTGCTATGTATGGTTCATGGAATAGAATTGGTAGAGAATAGAATAGTCATTCTTATGGACGTAGTTTGGTTTGTGGAATATAATAAATAGACAATTTTCATTTCCAGGAATATTTTAAATAATAGATGAGGAGTAAGTTTTCACAATCATAAAATATCCCTCCCAGTCAACATGGCTTGTCTGGCCAGTTAGCAAGCTCAATTTGTCCTTCTTGCTCAGTTCGCATGACAAGCCTGCACAGCTAGACCTGACAGATTTACTCAGTTCGGTCAGCCGATTTGGCTCATCCAGTTTGTTCGACATGCGAACATAGTCCAGGGTGCTGGGAAGGTACTGATCTGGAAACCTTCTTGTGTTAGGTATTGTCCAACTCATCCAGCTCACCTAGCTTGCTCGATCTGTCAGCCAATTCTTCCCA
The DNA here is from genome assembly GCA_038050645.1 of Hedychium gardnerianum. Classification (NCBI taxonomy): domain Eukaryota; kingdom Viridiplantae; phylum Streptophyta; class Magnoliopsida; order Zingiberales; family Zingiberaceae; genus Hedychium; species Hedychium gardnerianum. The sequence goes on from JBBUKS010493158.1 coordinate 9,076, forward strand.
TCTAGTTTGTTGGCCCTCCTGGTCCATTTGTCTTATAAGGCTTGCCCAATCCATTTAACTGACTCATCTCGTGAGGCTCGCCTGGCTCATCCTGCCCGCTTTGCTTACATGGCCTGCTCTATCTGCTACCCAATCAAAATATGTACTTTTCTTGGAGAATTGAATATAGTTGTATAACTATTTTGGACAATGGAATATATGTATTCCTTGTAATAGAGTAAGGAATAACTTTGATGGATGATTAGGAAGTAATAATTCCAAGGGGGAATTTGTATCTTAAGTTTATTTTGGTAATCAAAGATACAAATATTTATTCCATGTGAATTGATAGGGAAATGAATAGGCTGTGAACCAAACGCACCATTGTTGTCATTACTAGCATAATCATTTGATATCTTCGCTTCTAATTTGTCTACTGAAGTAGTAATAATGTGTCCAATCTAATTATCTGTTATCTTTTATGCTTGTGCTAATTCGGTTTGCAGATTTTGGGCGACATGTTGTTAGACAGGTCAAATTCCGCAGTTATGGTGCGCTATGTTAGCTCAAAGGACAATCTTGTGATTCTAATGAATCTTCTCAGGGTATGATATCTTCTCTGTTCTTTACTAAAAGTGGAAATCATTCTATATTTTCTTTTACTTATGTTGGTTTCAATCTAATAAATAATTTTTACAATGAAGAATTATGAATAAGAGATATAAGCAACAAATTATGCCACGAAATTGATGTCAATTTAAAAATCAACATTAAGATGATATTGAGTATTGGAATGTCCAATTTATATAGTTCTTGTCCTTAATCTTCTTTGATTTCACTGTTCCAGTATTAAATAAATACATGAAGTTGACAAATTATTTTCTGAATTCCATGTGGTTAGTGGTGGCTACTGTAATTGCTTGTCAATGCTGATTGCCTATTTTTTTTGTCCTTTTTGTTTCTCTTTTGGGTGAATGACCTTGTTTTAGCTTATTGAAGTTTTATTGAATTTCTTTGGTTGCAACGCATAAGATGGAAAGGGATTTGAAACTGAATGAAGATGACAACATATAGCTTACAATTCTTGACATCATCTTCGTTATTGCCTTTTTTGTCCTATTATCTGAATGACTTTTTTGATTCTTCATTAAAATGCTAATGTTTGTATGAAACTATATTCTAGGATATTACCATTCTTGATAGATGTAGCTAGAAGCATTCATCTTAATTATTTTGTTCATGTAAAACATGTATTCTGTTTTTGACAAGGTAGTCGCCAGTCTTTCAAAATGGTTTGGCTGTAACGATACACTTAACAGCAGATCATATACAATGTCTTTTGCTCTATATGCTCAAATCTCCAGCTGTACTAATTATTTGTCCGATCCAGGAGTCAAGTAAGAATATCCAAATAGAGGCATTCCATGTATTCAAGGTAAAATCTGTTCTCTTTGTTCATCTTTGTCGTCATATTTTGTGAGTTCCTAAACATCCACTTTATTTATTTGTATAAAATTTAGTTATTTGCTGCTAACCAAAACAAGCCCTCTGAGATTACAAGCATATTATTCACTAACAAGGATAAACTTCTTCGGTTTTTTAGGGACTTCAAATTAGACAAAGGTAATTCTTAACCCATTTTGCCAAGTCCAAGTTCTTTCTTTCTTTCTTTTTTTGTTCTGCTAAATTCTCATGGATTCCAAAGACTAAACTTCAACTGATCTCTATTTTTCTGTAGAGGATGAACAATTTGAAGCAGACAAAGCCCAAGTTATCAGAGAGATACAAGCTCTGAAGAAGGAGAACTCTTCTTAATGAAGTTTGTACTAAGACTTGACCAGACCCTTGCATCGTTTGCACAGACCGACTATATAGGTGTATGGACACGAGATGCTGGCCTCTATGTATTTTATTATGAAGGGGGTAAAAACAAAATGCATCTCGTGGAAATCATTTATGAATGACCGATATATAAATATTGAAATATGTAAACGTATGAACGCATCGAGATTGCATAATGCAATCCATTTGATACCTCTTCAGAACAAAATCTGATGCTGTTATAATATTTGAAGATGAAAAATATGGTTTGTGCTTTATTTATTCTATTCTCGTGATCCATCCACCGTGTCTTCTTGGTTGCCATCTTCAATACAAGGTTGTAACAACAACCTCTAATGGTCTTGCCATTGCTATCATTTATGGAATTAAGTGTGCTTATTGAGTTAATTTAGAGTAAATGGAGGTTTCCTTGCTCATTATTCCTGATTCTTGATTGACACGTCACTGATGCAAACAGAGTCGGCCAGGGATTATGTCAACTTTGTTTATTCATATCTTTAAATACATCCTGTATCTGCTAAAGCGATGGGAAATGGGCTGCAATTTACAAAGCGCGATAAGCGTTTAATAAGCCTTTAAAAAAAAACGATAGTAGGGTGCATGAAGCTGTTTCATGGATCATGTTGGATTAATTGTAAACAGTCTTATCGTATATTTTTGCAAGAAATTATTTTTATAATTTGAACTTGTGATTTCAAAGTCACATGTAACAATTTTGTGGTTGCGTCAAAATTCTCTTCTTAGAATGACAAAGGAATAGAATAGAAAGTCTTTTTTTATTTGATTAACTCGTTCACGTAATTGATATTTGGTAGAAAATAAAAATAGCACTTTCAATTATTTATAGTGTTTCTTTTTTAAAATTATTAAAATAACAATTCACTCAGAGTATATATATATATTTTGGTAATTCAAATTCTAACTCTTATAACCTAATTAATTTTGGAGACGGTTAGTTTGATCTTATCAAAATTTCTTATCGGTCTCCAAAGGTAAATCCCGAAAGCACCACAGTAAGACATCGGCAAGTGACTCCCGCAATTTTCGTCATCCTGTAAGACAGTTCCAATGCAGAATCGGATACTCTGCTGGTTCTGAAGGACTATTCCTTTATTCTTCATCAGTTTAACCACAGCAATATGAACTACCTTAGCGCAACTTTGATACTTCATTAGGTGATTTTTTTTCAAAGCAAAAAAGTTGAACTTTGAAATCCAAGTTCATTTTGAGGCCCTTATATCCCATTGTGTCTATCTATGCATTTAGTCTTTAAATTTTCTATCCTATATTGTTCGAGGTGATACAATTTTGATCGAAGATGCTCTAAGATGACCAAGAATAAAAGATATTTTGCATATCAAGTTATGCATGAAACATTTTGATAATTTTTTGAAAGAGAGATACTCTTTTAATGATTTTGAATTAAAATTGCTATAAGGTAGTGCAAGTGTGATTAAAATTGCTTCAAGGCGGTGCAATTTTGATCAAAAATGCTTTAAGATGGTCGAGAATAAAAGATGTTTTGTGTATCAAATTATATGTGAGATATTATTTGGATAATTTTCGAAAGAGAAGATCCTTTTGACACTATGGATAATTAAAAGCGCTCTTTTAATTTTCTACTATAGGGTACATATCCTTGTACCACTTAACTTGTTTGTTCAACTCAATCAACCTATTTGGTTTAAGAGTCCTAATTAACTTGTTTAGAGTTTATTGACATTATTGACTTATCCTGTTTTGCTAACCTTACTAACCTCATTTAAGATCACATGACCTAATTAACTCAATTAGTTTGAATGGTTCGCTGGATTGGTTCAACCAACTCATCTAACCTAAATAATCCCCTCGCTCGACTAGAGCCATTTGACTTGTTTGGCCTAACGGTCCATTGGACCGCTAGGCCAAACGCGTAAATAAGGAAGATCGAGAGCATTACAATCTCGGGGCTAAATATGTCAAACTGCAACGATCTAACTTTGGCGACGTCTATAGAGGAGTAAGAGAATCAAATGTCCATAGCTAGTATCGAGCGGAAAATGAAGAAATGAAGGGTTTGTAGAACACGAACGAAATTTGGAGGAAATTGCATACTCGATCAGCAATCTTTGTGGCTACCTCGATCGTCGATCAACTCATCTCAACGCAATGTGGGAAGCCTGCTCTTGATCGTTTCTATCATCGATTGCCTTACCTAGATGTGAGAATAGGAGTGAGCAATCAATTCAAAACTGAATCGATCAAACCAAACAAACCGAATTGATTAAAGAGAGTTTTTTTTTTGAAAAAATTGAACTGACCAAATTTTACACCAAAATTGAACAAATCGACCGTTATAAAATCGATTAATTCAATCGGTTACCAAAATTAAATTAGTTTATCAGTCGGGTTGAATTTGATTCAGGTAGATTAGCTAACTAATTATAATAATCGATCGATTGATGATATTTTGATTTAATTAATTTAATCTATTTATAAAATTTAAAATCAAAATCAAATCAAATAAATCAAAAAACTAATATTTAAAAAGAAATTTGACTTTTCAAATTAATCGAATTGAATTTTCAAATTTAATCAATTAATTCGATTTAATACTTCTAATAAAGAAAGCGGGAAGTTCAAGATGTCTCAATCAACGTGGGAGCATACGGGAGGAAGATTAGGGTCGTTGGGTGAGGCGGTCGGTGCAAGTCTTGGGTGCTAAGTGGTACTTGATGCATATAAAGTTGCGACATATATGCACACAAAGGAGCTAAGGGTTTAGGGCAGGGCACAAGCGTCTTGAGTGCACTGGACAATCACAATGCTTGGGTGCACGGGACTGGGTAGTCGAGTGTGGCACTTGGTGAGACAGATGAAGATGCAATTGAGACTTGGGTGGTCGGATGCTTGGGCAAACTGAACTGCTGGAATGCTCGAGTACCAAGAGGTGCCCACCGTGCCCAGATGATGCTGTGGTCGGAAGGATGAAGAAATGGAATCTTATCATGTCAGATATGGTACATTTTGGGTGGATAGCAAGGGTCCAGGTCCAAGACATGTTAGAAGTTATATGTTTGCTGCAAGTTTTGTTGTAAAGTTGGTACAAGTACGTGTATACAAGTCTAGGACAACCGTGCGGATCTGGCACTAATTATCAGAAATGAATAATTATCCTTGGCTAACGTCCTTTTTTTATTTCTAATCAAAAGGTTCCAACCTCACCAATCCCATCGTGATATGATCATTCTACCCTTAACTCTGGCCGATTTAAAATATCTAATTGTGAATCGACTGTTTCAAGGTACAATCAGCCCGAAACTCGAAGTTGAGGACATTGTCACCTTCTGATTCAAGTTCTTGCTAATTCTGCTTGCTAGTTTGTCGTCGCTGATCAACTCCACCGACTTTCATCCCTTCATAGCACCCGGTCTAACCCTAGCAAACTCCAAATCGATCACACCCAAATACTTCGAGAGACAAGTAGATAAAGGGACGAAAGGTGGTGGAGTTGATTGGCGACGGATGTGGGTGATAAGGCCAAGCCCCCGGGTAGACGTCGCGTGACGAAAAGTCTAGTCAAGATAGTCAAAGGTCATGATAAGCGGGCATCCACGTCCAACCGATCAGACGCCCGTGCCCAACTGACCGAAAGCACCGACCGGTTGGACTCTCCGATCTGACCACGGACTGATCAACCCCAATCGGATCGATCATGCAAGCCTATGGTGCCAACTCATCCGCTAAAAGCACGTCGCAAGTAGATCATCTTCCTAGTCGGGCATACTATGAGTCCGACCGAACACATCTCACCATCAGCCCATGCCTCCAGCACATCAACGATAGGACATAGCTCCGACGCTAACAGTACGATCAGAACATCTCTAACAATATGCAAGACACTCCCGGAAGTACAGAGAACGGTGACAATCCGCATCGTGGTATGTTCGCCCATGCCTCGACAGTACACGCCATTAACGCTGGTCGTACATTCTCCGAAAGGGTATATAAAGAGCCTGGTTTCACAAGCAAGGAGGAGGAGGTTTTTTCCTTTTCTTCTCTGAGAACTTTTTGTTCTCATTTGCTCACTTTCATAGTTTTAGCTACATCCGCTTGATCAGGTCTGACTTGGGTTTCGGAGCGAGATCCCCAGCTCTCCTGGAACCCCCCTCTAACTCTTCGGCTCTCTTGTTGTTCTTCTCAGGGATCTGATCTCGGAGGTTGGAGAAGATTCC
>JBBUKS010493176.1:0-15106 GCA_038050645.1 Hedychium gardnerianum
TTCTATGGTCACCTTGGGTGATTGTCCAGCCGTCCAGAGTTGAGCTCACCTGAACCCAACTCAGGCCTTCTCTTCGAGCAAGCTTCCTCCCCGGCTTCTCGTCTCTCGGATCACGTCCTTCTCGCCTCGCATCCCTCGGACCGCGTCCTTCTCGCTCCACCGGTGTACTCTTCCACAGTTTCTCGTCTCTCGGATGCACCGAGCCCGTCGACTCGCTTCCCGTGTCATCCTTCTCGTCCGCTGCGTCTTTTGCTCAACTTCTTGTGTTCCTAAGTTCCTGCACACTTAGACATAAGGATCAAAACAATACAAAATCTAACCTAACTCGATTGATCACAACAAAACTATCCCGGGGTACTTACAGCTGCTGAGCGAGCATTGAATCGGGAGAACAAATCGCCCGACTGCCGAGTCTGAGTGGGTTACTGAGTGTCGAGTTGGGAAAAAGGGAAACCAAGGTCGGTGTTTGATATAGTTTTCTTAAAACAGATTTGTCCCATCTAACGGTGCTTCAAAGTTACGTTAGACGTTTGTTTCCCAGGATACAACAACGCAACCACGTATCAACCAAACACTGATTGTCCGTGGGGAACTTATCATATACATGAACGCTAACATGGGTAGAGTTATTAAGCAGAGGGTACAATAGAAAGAAGGAAGTGAGGGGGAACGAAGGTTGATAGAGTTTTTTCTCAGTGCCTCTTTGCATGTGTCTGTCTCACAACCTCCTTATATAGGAGCTCAGATCTTTGACAATATTAAAGGTCATTTATTCGCCTAGCTTAAAATGCCAGTCATCGACCATCAGTGGTCAGCCGTTTCACTTAGGTAGTTACGAATTTTTCATTAATCGTCAACCATTTCAAATCCATACATTAATACATTCATTACACACTTGAGAGAGTAGCAAAAAGAAGATTCAAGGTGGCAAAACGTTGATTGATTCACTTAGGTGAATTTTACCCCAACTAGTTCAATTTTTGATGCGCATAGGTCGTGCTCACAAACAAGTCACCTTCAGTGCAATTCGGGTCTCGTATTTGCATCTCTTGCAGGCTATACATGTTCACAACTTTAAGTGTTGTGATTCAATATAATCAACCTCATAGTCACAAGTAGATTCCTAACATGAGACTAAAATCCATTCAAAATGGAGCCTCTTCCCTCCATCATTTTTTTCTTCCACTCACATTGATTCTATCTTAAATCGATGAAGCTTGGAACTCTGACTAGGTGGTTGAGGTTGACTAGAAGAAGACCCGAGAAGGGAGGGCCTGCAACACCAAAGGAAGAGGAGAAGTAACGTCAGTAAACATGCTAGGGGGTCCCCGGCTCAGTCCTTCTGATGCTCAAGTTAAGACGATCCATAGTGAAGGAGCGTGTGTAAGTATTTAGTGGATGAGAGAAAAAAAGCATATCTGTGTCTTGTGAGAGGGACCTTTTATAGCATTGGTAATTCCTGCATTTAATACAACATCACATCAGAGAATGGGAGATGTCTTTTCACCGTATTCCTGGTATGGAGTAGTTACATAGTTACATCGTCCATGCCCTATGTCTGCGACAGTGTCTTTGCGTGTATGTCTGACAATATTATACATTGCATTTATTATTGTAGGATCGTGTTGGCCCTGGCCAGAGGGGGTGAATAGTCTGCAAATGAAAATGAGACTCTTCTCTTGCTTCTAGCTAATCAAGGACACACACTAGTTAATTAAAAATAATAATCACATAAATAAAGAAGAGGCACAAAGAGTTACTTGGTTACAACCTAATTGGTTGTTAATCCAAGACAATAAAAAGTACTGAAAAATCTCCTTTATGGAAGGCAGAGTAACATCTTACAGACTTTGAAAGCACAGAAGAAGAATATATAATTTGAAGATTAAGAACAGAGTGTGTTATACTAAAACTAGAGGACACAACTTTTATTTATAGCAAAATGGTCGAGGTGACCGTTTTGCTGACGTGACAGTAATGGGGACACCTCCAATGGATTGAAACTGATCCATTGGTGATCTGACAACATTGCGGGTGTCTCCAAGTTTTGGGGGCGCTTCGATTGAGTTGATTCACCTTCCAGATCTCATCTGTTACAACGGCTGCTTTTTCGACGATTGGGGGCGCTTCCATCGCTCTGAGGCGCCTCCATCCAATTGGCGGGTGAGACACCTCCGAGCCTTGGGAGCGCCTCCATCGATTGGGCGCTTGAGGCGCCTCCAGCGCCTGGCGGTTGAGGCGCCTTCTGCTGTTCTTGGACGCCTTCAGTCCTTCTGGATGCCTGGATGATCTCTGGATGAGGCTTCCTCCCTGGCTTCTCATCCCTTGAACCACGTCCTTCTCGCCTCGCGTCCCTTGGACCGCATCCTTCTTGCTCCACCAGTGTACTCTTCCGCAACTTCTCATCTCTCGGATGCACTGAGCCTGTCGACTAGCTTCTTATGTCATCATTCTCGTCTGCTGCATCTTCCGCTCAACTTCTTGTGTTCCTAAGTTCCTGCACACTTAAACATAAGAATCAAACTACATAGGGCCTAACTTAACTCGGTTGATCACATCAAAACTACCTTGGGGTACTTATAATTATGACATGACTTGTGTTTAGGTTTTGTCGTTCATGAGTAATTAGGGGAAGGGCTAAACCCTGATGTGTTGAGGGATCCGATCGGATGCCTTCAAGAGCTAAGCCCTAGTGGATCAATGGATCTGATCGGATGCCTGGGGGAGCTAAGCCTTGGTGGGTCGAGGGATCCGATTGAATGGCTGTAGGAGTTAAGCCCTGGTGGGTCGATGGATTTGATTGAATGCATATGGGAGCTAAGCCCTGGTGGGTCAATGGATCCAATCGGAAGTCTGCGGGAGCCAAGCCTTGGTGGATCAATGGATTCGATCGGATGACTGTGGGAGCTAAGCCCTGGTGGATTAATGCATCTGACCGGATGCTTGTGGGGGAGCTAAGCCCTAGTGGATACTATTAAGGGCTGAGATTAACATTATCCGATCGGCTGGGCCTCTTCCTCCGTCGATCGGCTGCTAATCTCTTGCTTGCCTTTGTACTCGGATTGACCTAGTTTCGAGGACTTTTGATCTCAATGTCAGCTAGTATATTGACCCTTGGACTCTACGTGAAGTCATTACTTCTGTCACATCACAAGTCTCCCCTTAAGTCTAGTCGAAGAAGGCTCACGTCCGACTGACTAGATATTGGTATCATCTATATCTCTGATTGGATGCATCCATCTAAGCTGTGGAGAGCAACGTTGTCCGATTGGGTACCTATTTCCAGTCACCTTGCTCCAAAACACATTTTTAGGACTGACGTCGTCTCAATTAATTGGTAATGCCTCAAAAAACTACGTGTCAAGTGTGATAAATGTTAGGGGATACGCGTGATGGCGTATCAAGGAGATGATTGATTTTATCTTTTCAATCATAAATGCGATCTTTATTCCCCATCGCCACGTGGCTCAATCACATCGAGGTTTGTTTCTCTCGAGATGACTGTTGGGATCTCCATGCAACGGCTGGAGCAGTTGGCCCGCCTTTTGACTTGGATCGGACGATCGGGGTCGAAGGCGGTTAGGGCTTTATAAGGGTTTGGGCATATGTTTGTGTTTCCTGTCTTCGTCTTCGCGTGTTCAACATCTCTGACTACTGGCGGTTTCTTTTTAGCATCCATCTCTTCCTAGTGATCCTTCCCTAGAGTTTTCGTGCTCCTACTCTAGTAAGTTCTCTTTCTTTGGGCTCAGTTCTTGACTTATTCTTCCTTGACCATGTCTTCCGAAGCACCAACCTTGTGGTATACCTCCATCGTTTCTGATTTCAACGGTGGGGATTTAGATCAAATTAGGATAGGTTTCGAGGTCCCTAGGAACCGTTGTTCCTAATGCTCTTGATAGACCCAACCTTCCTCCTCCCAGGTTTATTACCTTCTTCCGAGACCAGTTTCTTGGAGGTCTCCGATTCCCCCTTCACCCTTTTTTTTCAGCCATCACCGAGTATTTCCACCTTCCTCTCCAGCAATTAGCCCCAAATTCTATCCAACTGCTTTGTAGAATGGTTATCATCTTCCGCCTATACCAGATTCCTCTAACTCCCTAAATCTTTCACTTCTTTTATTACCCTAAGATGATGAAAATGGACGTTTTCTTTTTTCAATCCCGACCGAGGTGTGTCTTTGTTGACGAGATACCTACATCCAACAAAGGGCGGAAAGAACATTACTTCTATGTGCTGTCAGTTCCTTCTGTGGCGTGGCCGACCGGCTGGCTGATGGATTTGCTCAAGGCCCCTGTCCTGTGCCAGTTCCATTCAAATCTAGTTTATATCAGCAACTGAGACTCTTGTCGATCTGAAATTTGATATCAACACCATGTTGGAGGAAGGCCTTCTCCATATGTTCGGGCTGAGCCTGGTCACAATCGGCCTACGCCTTCCCTTTGGTAAGAATTCAAGTTAAAACTTATGTTATATCTAATTGAGGTTATCTCGCTTTTTTTCTTGCAGTTCGGACAATGTGGAAGTCTTCATTGACCAACTATTTGAAAATAAATAATGTCGAGCTGAAGAAGCGAGGCGAAGCTATCTTGGAGGGTCATGATGTCTAGCCGATCGACTCCTTGAGCCGAGTGGACCCTGCCACGGTTGTTGCTAGTGAGATAGTCGAAGGTCTGGTGGCAGCTGATACTGGAGATATGCTGCTGCCTCAACCTTCCAAGGTGCCTTCAGAATCGGAGGCATCTTTGGAGTCGGAGGCACTGCTTCGGATTCCCAAGAAGAGATGTCGATCGGCTACTTTAGCCTCAAAAGACCTTGTCTCTGAGGGCCAAGAGGTTGACACAGCTGTTTGATCAAAACAACTGGACCTCACACAAGAGGTAGGTCCCTTGGTCGAATCATGTCATTATTTAGCCGGTCCATCAGTTGGTCGGCCTTCATTTAGCATCCTTTCTCCTCCGCTCGAATCATCTTCTCGACTTTCTTCAACACCGCCTCCAATTGGATCCCCCTCCGCAGCTCCTGAGCCAAACTTAAGTCTCCATATAAAACTTGATGCGACCTTCGGGGCTCCTTCACGTAAGAATGTTCGCGTGTCCATTCATGATTCTTCCGAGCCCCAACGTATGGTCAGGCTACTTGGTCCCCTGGCCGAATCTTGGCAACTGGGCATGGACAGACCTAAGGGTCGCACGCCGATCGACTTCATTGATGGTTTTGCCCAAGACTTGACCGGGGTAAGGTTTCTATTTGGTAATTATCTTTTGCTACCAGTGTTATTGCTAAATGCCTAACCAACTTTTTCCTCTTAGTTTTGGACCACAAGGCTGTCTGTTTGCCACACTTTCGTGGATCTCTTGCAAGTGAATTGGGGAATGAAATAACAAATAGCAGAGTTGGAAGCTTCGGGAGCTCAACATTCTCAAGAGCTTGAGGAGACCCGAGCGGAGGTGTCATAGCTGCAAGCGACCGCCGCCTCCCTGCTGGATCAACTTTGACAATCAGAGGGGGCCATGGAGTCTGAAAGGAAGGAGAGTGCTTGTAAGCAGCGGAGGTGGAGAGGCTTCGAGCCCGATTGACTACGTCCGTTGTGCGACTTAATTTTGAGCAGCAAAGGCGGCAGTGCACACTGTCATACATAGATAAGAAGACCGTGGAAGCAAAGGCCCTTGCCCTCAAGCTGAAGGAAAAGGAGAAGGCCTTTGAAGACAAGATGGCGGGAAAGAACACAGAATTGCTAGGCAAGGACGCGGTGATCCAATCTCAGCAGAATAAACTAGAGATCAAGCAAGCTGAGCTGGAGTCCCTAAAATCTGAGCTGGAGCATTACAAGGCAGGAGAGGCAGAACGTTGTGAAGCCAAGAAGATTGAATATCTCCGATCAGTTGAGTTCAATGACCTTCTCAGCGTGAGGACAATCAAGATGTTCTCCTATGGCGCTGAGGGGGCCATCAAACAACTTTGTGAGACTGGGTATTTGACAGCGCAACTTTTTGAAGATTTTATCAATCCCTCCAAAATATACATAGACATCCCCGAAGACGCTTTTCCAGACTTTGCATGATTAAACCTATGTTTTTTCTTGTCTTTTTTTTTCCTTTGTATAGCTTATGAGCCTTTTTCTCAACGAAATTTTCTTCTAATCTCCAAGGGAATCTTCGCCTTGGTCCATCTCCGAACGGTCAGTTCTAATTTCCCCTAATCCTCAGTTAAGTCATGGTCTGTGCCTTTAGTACTAATCGGTTGAGGGGGGGGGGGGTAGTAGTGTTGATGCCGATCGAGGGGTTGTTTTGCAAAAATCACCAAGTGATGTGAATGGGTATTATGGATGGTGCCGAACGGGCGGCCATTTTTTTAGTGTGCCGAGCGAGCAGCAGTACTTGAGAATCATTGCAGGTGGATATAACGAACGGTGTTGAGTGGGCGATGGTATTTTGTATGTGCCGAGCAGGCGACTGTATTATGAGTGCTGAGCATGTGTCCTTAGTCTTTGGTCAGGTGGGAACCACACTTAGAACTCAACCGATCAGCGCGAGAGCCTTTATGCCGAGCGAGCGGCGGGGATTTGCATGCCGAGCGGGCGGCGGAGTTTTTGTGCCGAGCGAGCAACCTTAATCTTTGTGCACGTGAGAACCACGCTTATAACTCGGTCAATCAACGCAAGACCCTTTATGCTGAGCCAGCGGCAGATATTTGCGTGTCGAGCGGGCAACGGAGTTATTGTGTTGAGCAAGCGACCTTAATGTTTGGGCACGTGGGAACAACGCTTATAACTTGGCCGATCAACACGAGAGTCTTTATGCCAAGCGAGCGATGGAGATTTGCATGCCGAGCAGGCGGTGGAGTTTTTGTACTGAGCGAGCGACCTTAGTCTATGGGCACGTGGGAACCATGCTTATAACTCGATCGATCGACACGAGAGTCTTTATGCTGAGCAAGCGACGAAGATTTTCGTGCCAAGCGGGCGACGAAGTTTTTGTGCTGAGTGAGCGACCTTAGTCTTTGGGCACGTGGGAACCACGTTTATAACTCGGCCGATCGACGCGAGAGTCTTTATGTTGAGCGAGCGGCGAAGATTTTCGTGCCAAGCGAGCGGTAGAGATTTTTGTGCCGAGCGAGCAACCTTGTCCTTGTGATGAGGTAAAGGTAACCTGCATACTTTAATAAAAAGAAATATATATGAATGGATATTTCTTTTAGGAAACTCAACATCACCTCTAGGTGCGGTACGGTTGCAGGTAATTTGCACTCCATGGTTAATTTAGCTCTTTTCCTTCATGGTCTTAAAGGTAATAGGCGCCCGAAACTAGCTTAGAGACCACCTTGTAAGGCCCGCCCCATGGAGGTTCCAGCTTGTTGACGTCTCCAACCAGTTTGATTCTTTTTCATACTAGATCGTCAACTTGGAAGTATCTGGGGATAACCGTTTTATTGTAGCTCTAGTGCATCCTTTGTCGATATGTTGTGAGCCGAGCGACGGTCTTTTCTCTGGTCTCGCTAACTAGATCCAATTCTAGGAGACGTCGATCAACATTGTCTTGATCATATAAGGCCCTCCGAGCATATTCCTCTCCAACTTCCATCGGGACAATGAATTTCCCCCATAGACCAAATAGAAAGGAGTCATCCTGTGCTCTCCCGGGGTGCAGTCTGGCAAGCCCACAAGATGCTAGGTAGTTCATCAACCCAGCTACCTCCCACATGATCCAACTTGACCTTAAGTCCTCGGATAATCTCCCGATTGGCCACTTCGGCCTATCCATTGCTCTCAGGATCTGCCACGGAGGTGAAGGCTTGCAGAATACTGAAGCCGACGCACCATTCTTGGATTTTGCGCCCTTGGAATTGTCGCTCATTATCCAAGACAAACTTGTGTGGAATCCCATATCTGCAAAGGATGTTTTGCCATAAGAATTTGTGACGGCTTTCTCCATAATCCTTGCCAATGCTTCAGCTTCCACCTATTTAGAAAAATAATCCATTGCCACGAGCATAAACCTCTTCTGAGTGGGGGCCATTGGAAATGGACCCATGATATCCATACCTCATTGATTGAAAGTGCAGGAGACTATAGAAGTCTTCAAGAGTCCGTTCGGTTGATGAGGAATGTTCTGGTGCTTCTGGTAGTGAAGGCAGGTAGCCACCAGTCAGGCCGAGTTGGCTTGCAGAGTGGGCCAGAAATAACCTGCCAATAATATCCTTCGAGCAAGTAACCGCCCCCCTGCGTGACTCCTGCAAGAGTCTTAGTGCGCCTCCTTAAGCACATATTCAGTGTCTTTTGGTCCAAGGCACTTGAGCAATGGGCGGGAAAAAGCTCGCTTATACAAGTGATTGCCTATTAGAGTGAATCGGCTGACTCGCTTTCTTAGCATCCGAGCTTGCTTTGGGTCAGGGGGCAGAGTTCCCTGCTGGAGGAAAGAAATTAGGGGAGTCCTCCAGTCTGCTTGCACCTCCATGCTTGACTGCTGATCAATGTGAGCTATCATCAGGGTGTGCTCTATCGGAGTATCCAAGACCCAGGTGGTCAATGAACTGACTATTTTAGCTAATTCATCGGCCTTTTGATTCTCTGACCGAGGAATCTTCTGAAGAGAGACTTCTTGAAAATGACTTTTAGCTTCTCAAAAGCCTCCACATACATCTTCAATCGATCACTGTTGACTTCAAAATTCTCAGCTATTTGTTGGGCTACCAACTGAGAGTCCGAGTGGAGTATCACTCGAGAAGCTCCTGTTGGATCGAAGGTGTCGAGAGAAGGGGGGAGGTGAATCTTGTTTGATTAAATTTTTTTCTTTTAATATAAACGTAAAACAAAGTTAGCAGCGAAAAATAAAAACAAGAGCACGATTTCTTTTTACTTGGTTCGTAGTCTCATGACTACTACTCCAAGGCTCAGTGATCTTTGACCGCTTTCGTTGGGCAATTACTAAAATAGTTCTTGCAAAGAAGCACGGCCGTATAAGTATGAGATTTACACTTAATATGCAAGTATGAAGTAGAATATACCGACAACAAGAGTAAAACTTTGGCGTAGGTTGTCGAATAGCCTCTTGGCGTAGTGGTAGCAAAAACTTGCACGTGCAACAACAACAAAGACGAAGCAGTGAATGTGATCAAAATGAATGAATGAGTTAGTTGCTCGGCTTGGAGCCCGAGGTCTTCTTTTATAGGAGACATTCGGTCGACTGATCCCTCGTTCCGTCGACTGATCCTTTCAGTCGACAGAACCTCCTATCCGTCAACTGAACCTCGCGCCTTTCCTTCCTTGCTTTGATCCAATCCGTCCGATCTCGTAAATCACGCTTGTTCGGTCGACTAATCCAGCCGATCCGTCGACGGAACCCGAAGCTTCCTTTCCTACGTGATCCGATTTGATCGCTGTGATTTCCTTTTATGGATAAGTTGACTGATCCTTCTTATCCGTCGACTGAACAAGGTGTATACCATCTTCACTGAACTTTGATCTGATCTTCTTTGCCACGCTGACACGATCGATCGACTGATCCCATGGATCCATCGTCTAAAAAACTTTTTACCCTGTTTACTGAACTCTGATCGATTCTGTGCTACGCTGGCCAAATCGATCGACGGAACCTCCCGTTTAGTCGACCGAACCAATGATCAACCCTGAATTTTGTTTATCTATAAAACAAAGTTAGCACAGGCAATAGAAGTCCTACAAAACAGAGTTAGATAGATAAATACACATGAGTATGACAATTAGGATTGTCTTGATCTCAACTTAGAAACCTCCGTTGGTTTCTTCAGTTAGATTTATGCCTAAGATTTGTCCCTACTAGGACACTATCTCATTGCACTCCCTCTAGGAACTTACTTCAACTTACTTGCCTAAACATCAGGTCCTTCAAACTTGTTTGGAGTTTAACTGCTCAGTGTCTAATTGACCTGATTTACTAAGACTTTCTTGCATCACCAAGTTAACACAATAGAAATAGTAATGCAAAACAGTGTTTAGCAAACCTACACTTAAGTGTACCAAAATTCGTTGGTTTGGTCGACCGCGCAAGGTCGACCAAAAACTTTTCGATCACACATGCTTAGAGTTCACTCCTCCAAGACTTCTCTTTACTTAGGGTTACCTCCTCCTAGGATTTTTTCTTTATTTAGAGTTCACTCCTCTAAGACTTATCATTACCTAGGGTTACCTCCCCCTAGGGACCTAGGGTTACCTCCCCTAAGATTTTCCTCTTGCTTAGAGTTCACTCCTTTAAGACTTATTATTGTTATGACCGAAAGAATTTATATATCTCCACAATTGTATGATATTTTTCATTTTGGGCATAAGCCCTCATGGTTTTACTCTTGGGCTCTACCCAAAAGACCTCATACCAATGGAGATGTCTTTCCTTTATAAGCTCATAATCTTTCCCATGTGTTTTCAATGTGGGACTTTGTTTGCAACCTTGCAACCCCAACAATCCCCCGGTCAAACGAAGGACCACAGGGCTCCCCTTGTCTGATCCTCGACCCACCCAAAAGGCCTCATACCAATGGAGATGTCTTTCTTTTATAAGCCCGTGATCTTTCCCATGTGTTTTTAATGTGGGACTTTGTTTGCAACCTTACAACCCCAACACTTATTACCTAGGGTTACCTCTCCCTAAGAACCTAGGGTTACCTTCTCTTAGGATTTTCCTTTCGCTAAGACTTAAGTCCTCCAGACTCGCTTGGACTTGCTAGTCACTCAATAGACTACTCACTCTTGCATAATCTTCAATTAGGACTTTCTCTTGTCTAACCGCAGTTAGAATTTTCTCTTGCCTAACCGTAGTCAGGACTTTTCTTTGCCTAACCGCAGTTAGGACTTTCTCTTTGCTAGTCATCTGGTCAATTTTGACCTGACTATACTTCTCACATAACTAGGTCAACCTTAACCAGACTCCATTAAACATATTGTCAAACAAACATTAAAACTTTGGAAGTCGATTGCACCAACAGCTCCAACGTGCTTTGCTACTTGGAGGCCAGCTAACAGTGCTTCATATTCGACTTCATTATTAAAAGCACGAAAATTTAACCGCACAGAGAGTGTAAGAATATCCCCTTGGGGGGAGATTAGCAGAACTCATACGTCTCTTGCTTGCCGAGTGGAAGATCTATCCACATAAATCTTCCAAGTGCTTTCTGATTCTAGATTGTGGACCTCGATCAAGAAATGACCTAGAGCTTGGGCCTTGATTGTCGATTGGGGATGATACTGAATGTCATACTCACTCATCTCCATGGTTTATTTAATCAGCCGTCCGAAAGCTTCGGGATTGATTAGCATTCGGCTCAGGGCACTATAGCCGTCCGAAAGCTTCGGGATTGATTAGCATTTAGCTCAGGGCACTATTTGTGAGGATCTTTATCGAATGAGATAGGAAATAAGGTCTCAGTCGCTTCGCCATTAGAACTAACCCAAAGGCTGGTTTCTCGAGAGCAGTATACCAACACTCAACATTTTTTAGTAGATGACTCAGAAAATATATAGGGTGTTGGTCATTGCCTTCTTATCAAACCAGCACTGATCCGACTGCCTCTTCAGTAGCTGATAAGTATACATAGAGAGGCTCCCCTGCTACTAGCTTTAAGAGAAATGGCAAACACATCAGGTACTCCTTGAGCTCGTTGAATGCTTGGTCGCACTTCTCATCCCATTGAAATTTAGTGGCTCATCGAAGCATCTTGAAAAACGCAATACTTCGATCGATCGATCGGGAGATAAATCTAGATAGAGTTGTGATCTAGATCGTTGGGCTTCTCTGAGATTTTGGGGAGGAACCATGTCTTTGAGCGCTTGGACTTTCTCCGAGTCGACTTCAATCCCCCTCTCAGTCACTAGATAACCGAGGAATCAACATTGCTTGACTCCAAATAGGCACTTATTTGGATTGAGTGTGAGCCTGCACTTCCTTAGTGTATCGCAAGTTTCTTCCACATCAGAGATGATGTCCTTCGATAGGGCGCTTTTGATCAATATATCATTGACGTAGACTTCAATGTTCCGTCTGATCTGCCATCGGAAAACTTTATCCATGAGCTGTTGGTAAGTAACTCCCATATTTTTTAGTCCGAACAGCATAACATTGTAGCAAAAAGTTTCATCGGAAGTGATGAAGCTGACCTTTTCTTGATCTTCAGGAGCGAGAGATATTTGGTGATAACCTTGGTAGACATCCAGTGTGCAGATCAGCTCACTCCCTGAAGTAGAGTCAACCATTTGATTGATTCGGGGAGGAGGGTAGCATTCTTTAGGGCAAGCCTTGTTGAGGACCCAAAAGTCAACGCAAACTCGCCATTTATCCCCCTGTTTGGGTATTAACACCACGTTGATGAGCTAAGTCAGGAATTGAACTTCACGGATGTGTCCTGCAACCAACATCTCACTGACCTCTGCTTGGATGACTTTTTTCTGATCCGCTTCGAAGAACCTCTTCTTTTTCTTGACGAGGCGAGCATCAGGGAGGATGTGGAGTCAATGCTCCATTACTATTGGAGAGACGCCTGCGATCTCCTGGGATGACCAAGTAAAGACATCTCAGTTTCGTGTTAGACACGAAACCAGGCTCTCTTTGAGTTTTGGTGCGAGACCAGCCACAATCTTGGTCGTAGCTTCTAGCCGATCGGGGTGAATGCACACCTCTTCTCAATCCTCGCTCGGCTAAATTATGGAGGCTTCTTATATAGGTTGCACCTCTGCCAGCTGAGTCTTGCGAGCCTTGCGCGACTCGGTTCAGATGATGTCCACATAGCATCTTCAAGCCGCCAATTGATCTCCTTTTGTCTTGCCGACTTGGTCTTCTACCGGGACTTGATCTTCTGATAGAAAGTGGATACAACCGCTCAGAATTCCTGGAGAGCAGACGTTCCTAAAATGACATTGTAGGCAAAGGGGGCAGTTACCATAATGAAAGTGGTTCTTCGGGTTCTCATCAGTGGCTCTACCCCCAAAGAAATGGCCAACTGGATCTAGCCGAGCGGTTGAACTTCATATCCTGTGAATCCATACAGGACCGTTGCCATGGGTTGCAACTCCTTTTCGTCAATCTGCATCTGATCAAAAGCAACCTTGAAGAGAATGTTCACTGAACTTTCTGTGTCTACAAAAATCCTAGCCACATTGTAATTAGCGATGGTGACTCTAATAATCAAAGCATCATCATGAGAGACTTCTACTCCCTCCAGGTCTTGGGGCCCAAAAGCCAATCTGAGGGCCTACTGCTTGTGCTTGACTTGAGCCGACTTCGTGGATTTTCAGTCAGCGACCATGGGATTTTCACGCCCGATTGGAATCTTCATCCGTGGGGTCTCCGGAGATCATTCTGACCTTTCTCAAAGTTGTATTCTCTTCTTGTCGGGTTTGGGGGGGGGCTCCTGATCCTCGTTCAAGCGAACTTGGTTGCTCGGCTATTGTGGTGCATAACTTTGCTGATCGGTCATAGAGGGGCTTAGGGCTTGTTGCCCGCCTGATTGATTTGTATTGTGACTTGATTGTTATTGCTGACCAGCTGGCTGCTGGCGCTGATCGACCATCAAACGCAGTTCTAGGGCGTATTGATGGCACACTACAAAAAAAACACCCGTATAGGAGTAGTTTTTTTGCATTCAAAAGCAGTTTGCTAACGCTCCTACATTTTTACCAACGGTTGCCAAACCACTCCTCTTGTTGCGTAGTGGTTTTCGTAACTGTTGGTAAAAGTTGAAAAACCGCTCCTATTATTTTTTATAGGTACGGTTTGAAATCAATCTTACACGTTGTGCATATAACAACGATTTCCAACCGCTTATGTAGCTATAAATCTAGGAGCGATTTAAACCGCTGTGAAACCCTTTAGGTGTAAGAACAAATTTAAACCACTCCTACACGCAATGGATATAAAAGCGATTTCCAAATGCTATTGATGATAGAAATTTAGGAGCGGTTCAAACCACTTCTAAATGTCATGAGTATAGGAGCACTTCAAATCGTTGTTAAAGTTAGAAATTTAAGAACAATTCAAACCGCTCTAGAACTCATAGGGTTTTAACTAGAACTCATAGGGTTTAAGAACAATTTTCACTTGCTCTTACAAGCCGTGAATATAAGAGCGATTTCGAAATGCTATTGATGCTAGAAGTATATGAGCGATTTCAAATCGCTCCCAAATGCCATGGATATAGGAGCATTTTAAAATATTATTAAAGCTAGACATTTAGGAGTTGTACAAACCACTCTAGAACTTGTTGGGTGTAAGAATAATTTTAAACCGCTCCGACATGCTATGGATACAAGAGCGCTTTCAAAATGCTACTGATGCTAAAAATATAAGGGTGGTTTCAAACCACTCCTAAATGTCATGGGTATAGGAATATTTTAAAACTCTGTTAAAGCTAGATATTTAGGAGTTATACAAACCGTTCTAAAACTTGTTGGGTGTAAAACATTTTAAATCGCTCCGACATGCCATGGATACAAAAGCGCTTTTGGTCACTAGGGATTCAAACTGTTGATCATAATAAACTATTGTAAACATGCATATCAAGCTAAAAAAATCTCAAATGCAATCTTCCAAGGTGCTAATTGTATCAATTGTTTAGTTCATAGAATAAAATTATAACTTTATATTCATATGTTTAGTTCACAGAATAAATATAGTTCACGAATATATACCTAAGGAAAATAGGATACAAAGTCATTGAAAGACGTTTCGCTGCATTGAGGTCGTTGTTGTTGATGGTTTGCCCCACTTTGCTCAGTTTGTATATTAGTTCTTGAAGGTGCCTTGCAATCAATGGACATTCATTAGCAGGTTTACTAAAGCTTTCAATTTACTTGAAGGGAGAGGCCAGGGTGGACCTTTTTCCTCGAGGGAAGAGTTGATAACGCCCTATTTCTCGAGCCTCTCCTTCCGGTCTTTCTTCACCTTTTCCAGAAACTCCAGGTCATCTTTCGCATCAAGCATGGCGGCAGGGGCGGGCTTGGCGAGCGAGAGAGTGAGTGAGCACAGTGAAGCAAGAGGAGAGGCCCAACTCCCGCCTTCCCACGGTCGCGGTGCCGTTGGGTGGCATCGAGGCGATGGCGGAGGGGAAGGCAGTGGAAGCGTCGAGCACGAGGAAGGAGGATGAG
>JBBUKS010493194.1:0-15103 GCA_038050645.1 Hedychium gardnerianum
GGGCAACCGGCCCGGCGACCCGGGTCAACGTGCAACCGGCCCGTTGACCCGGTTACGGGTCCGGGCTGGACCCGGCCCGGGGTCGGGCCTAATTCTAGTAGATAGAGCTTGGTACTGATTTTTAACTATTATGTTATCTTCTTGTGATTTCCTTACTAACTCCGTGTCATCTGATCTACTATGCTCTAATCAATTATGATCTCTAAAAATTGTTTAATGAGGGTTTTCCATGTGAGTTTAGTTAATTTACATGATCGGAATACTTATGGTTTCTAAAACTTCTTAATTAGGGTTCTATGCCTGAATGTGATTAACTCTACATTATTAAAATGCACCCATATGGTATGACATGATTAGGATCAAATTGCCCCGGGCTACGGTGCAATGGAAGGGCACCAAGTTGTCACCCAGACACCCGCGGTTTGATACTAGCTATGGCGCATTTGTAGGAATTTTTCCTCCAAATAGGGTGTGCAACATGCTGGGCTTCGCGGCCGCCCGCTGCAAGCGCTTCCTGATTTACCTTAGCGGCCGGTGAGAAAATTCCGTGGGGCTGGGCCGGTCGCTCCAAGTTAATCATTTTTTTTATGATTAGGATCAAATTAATTCCAAGCTTACTGTTGTATTAGAATATATTATGATTAGCCAAACAAAGAATACGACCTTTTTTTGTAAGGGCACTTACCTTCAAACAACTTGGCAAGTTAATTGATTCTAAAAGATATAATTTCACCTTATCAAATTTGATTTATGATTTCTGCAAGACATACAATTATGATTTCCAAAATCTTATAATAGAAATGAAACTGATATAAATGCATATATTATGCAAGTGTTTACATATATATTCTCAGTGCATCATCTATTCAACAAATATTCCTATATTTTCTAAATAAAACAAAAAAATCATTGTTCAGCGAGCATCTTTCAGGTGATTCTGAGTTCACCTCCAACAATATATGTGCCATGATTATTGTTGTTATCTATGTCATGATTTTTATTGTTCAAGGTGTTCTACTTTGAACTTTTCTGAAACCCACTTCTATTTTGTTTAACTTGCATGAATCTATGCAGAAAGTCTACCTCTAGTAGCTCTTCCAGATGATAGAGTTGTTGAGATACAAGGAGAGCCCAGTGAAATGCATAGAGCAGTGGAATTGATTGCAAATCATTTAAGGAAATTTCTTGTTGATCGGAGTGTCCTTCCCTTGTTTGAAAAGCATGTAAGCTACTCTGAATTATGGCACCACTGAAAATCTATTATTTGATAAATGATGGTTCACAACTTTTTGTTGGAGTCTAACAATTTATAAAATATATTTCGTCTAGTCATTACCAAATATGCATATGGAGCAAAATATGCCTCCCCTTCAACATTGGGGCCATCGCCATGGCCTTCCCCCTAGTGTCGGTGGCCCAGGTTATAGCGGAAACCCTCAGTTTATTCCTCCACGTCGTCATGATAGCTTTTATCCTCCAGACCTTCCTCCAGTAGAGAACCAACCTCATCGAGGCATATCAATGTATGGACAAAATGCACCCTCTACAGGTGTCCACTCTGGACCAAATCAACAGCCACCGACAATGATATCTCAGGTAGTTAATCCCAATCCATGACTTTGAAGTTGTATTTTCTTCAGATGCCAGGGACGTTTGTTTCATTTTGACATTCTGATGGCTTCGACAGGTTACACAGCAAATGCAGATTCCACTTTCTTATGCTGATGCTGTAATTGGAGAAGCTGGTGCAAATATTAGCTACATCCGTCGTGCTAGCGGCGCAACAATAACCATACAAGAAGCACGTGGGATCCCCGGAGAGATGACTGTTGAGATAGGTGGCAGTGCTGCACAAGTTCAAACTGCTCAGCAACTGATACAGGCACGGTCCCTCTACTGTTATACCATGAGTAATATATATTTGTAGTTTGGTGCTATCTTAAATTTTCAAAGGTATGCGAGAAAGAAAATCGAGACAGCAGAAAATCAGTTTTAGGAATAAGATTATGATGCATGAGTTTTTCATCTCTTTCAAACTGAGTATGTTAGGTACTCAGCCATTTGACATTCACAAATAAACCAATTTTATACCTTTAGAACATGCAAGTTAGTGTTTCTATTTCAAGAATTCCCCTGCTGACAATAATTGTGTTGCTATTGCAGAATTTTATGGCCGCTGCTCCAGCTGCTGCCCAGAATGCAATGGGTCCAATGGACCATGGGTATAATTCTTACCAATCCCATGTCCCGCCGTACGGTTCACCTCCTAACTCAGGCCATGCAGCTCACGCTGGAGGATATGGTTCAACCTACAGTGGGAATTATGGATATTAGGTCACTAATGAGTTGTTATTGTCTTGTGCGAGTTACCTTAAAAACTGTTGTTTTTCTGTTGGAAATTGGTGTGATTGGATGAACAACTCTGTTTAGCTACCAGGGACTGTTTTTGACAAAGTACGTTAAAGCCAAATTGAAGATATTATAATTGGGATCGATCTGTTTGTAATAGGAAACTAATTTGAGAGTTTTCTGTTTACAATAGCAGACTAATTTTCAGCTATACAAGCTTCAATTCATATTTACCGGATTGAAATTAAGTGTTATTTCTCTCTTGTTCTCTTGATGGTTCTTTTAGAAATTATGATTGAAAGTGCTTACAAAATTTCGATGATACTGATAAATTCTTGATGGTCATATCTAAAAACGTCGGTCATAATTTTTACCCCTTTTGTATGAATTAATTTTGTTATGGCTAAACTAGTAGATGTTTTAACTTGAAATTTCTACACACGTCAAAAGGCAAATAGTTTTATTGATTTGTTGCTATTATGAGTTGGCATGTACTTAATTATCTTGAGAAATATGTCTATATATATTTTCTTAGATATGATTATCGAGAATTTATCAGCGTCATCGAGATTTTATCGACACTTTCGAGTTTCGGCCATAATTTCTAAAAGAAACATAGAGAAAATGAAAAAGAAAAAGAAGTCTTAAATGAAGTTTTTCCCTTCCCCTTTTTTTTGACTGTCGGTATGCATTCATATACTTCTATTTTTTTTCTTCTTTTCATTCCTTGATTCTTATTCTTGAAAATTTTCGCCATCGTTTATTTGCAATGAATGGTTGTGCTTTTTCTTTCTCTTCCGCACTCCCATCGATGAGATCTCCATATAATTAGAATATACTCGAAATGAAATTTCCATAATCTTCTGTGTTTTTTATAATTTAGATATTTAATTTTTTTAATTAATTAATTTTAAAAATGATAGATTTAATTTTATAATTTTTTTTTTTATTAATCATCATAATAAATTAAAAAATACTTACGGAAGTCCATTCAAACGGCTAATATTTCTAAAATTATCATTTTATTAAAAAAAAATTCTATAATGTGTTATAGTTAAGATTTAATTTTTATATATCTGATTAATTATTTGAAAAATTAAGCCGCTGTACTATTACTCGAGCTTCCATAACCTTCTATCGAATTATCTCATAGCGTATCACTATGTCAAGTCAGATGATGTAAAATAAGATTAATCAGACTCTTGAATCATTTGTGTCTATCCAGCTAGTTATGTTATCCAATTTTATGGTTTGAACTAATCTTCTCTTTCCCTGTACACCTAATTGAACATAAGTCATGATATGGCAGTTAATAATTGATCATGGATGATGATCCTGTTCTTGTCGCTTAATTTATTTTACTATTTTACTTGATGGCGTTCTGTAATAAGGCAGATAGAGTTTGAGGATATATACGAGTGCTCCAAGCTGTGCGAGTTAGAGAAATTTATAAGGAAAAGAAACTATTTTTTAAATCAAATACACCATAAAAAAAGTTGTGCTTAGTTTGAAACACTTAAAATATTTACTCATTTGAACGTTTGAACGAACAAAGTTTACTCTCCCCTAAATTATCCGTGTACAATCGAATTATAAATAAAGACGACCATTCGTATCAAAATCTTTGACAAAGGAAACCCATGCAACAAAAATAAACAGCTACCAATTAATGTGGCAAATAAAAGATGCAAAAGAATAATACATGATCTCGTCCCATTTGAAGTCTAAACCCTGTTATATGCCACTGATTTGTTGAAAAGGCGTCGGATATAAAGAACCTGAAGCCCACTCGCGAGAGCCAACACTATGTATTCCATGATCGTATAGAAAGTGAGGCGTTTTCTTGTGCTCTCATTTGCTGCATTGCAAGAAAGTATTAGACGACTTATAAACAATGTATTACATACAAAAGTTAACAATTCCTATGCAAGAGCAATAAGAACTCAGAAAGACCAAAAAGAAACTTTTTCTTCTCAATGAGAGAACCAGTCACAAGGCTGATCCATACATTCATAGGTTGGAAATGTATCAACTTACAATTCAAGATTCAATGTAACTCACAAATTATGCACTATTGGATTATTGAATGCAATATGTAGTTAGTGCACTATCATAATAAGCACATCGAGTTTCTTTTAGAGCTCCTCCAAGATTCACAACAGACTCTGATTCTAATGAACTGATAATTGAAATTTCTAGCTACCCATATAACAATGAATATTAGATAAAGACATTGATAATCAAAACACATTTAATAGATGCAGATATCTACATATCAAATTTCTTAAAATGCAGAAGAACAAAACTAGGGTAGAAGTATACAATAGATTCAGTACCAATAGTACTACTTCATTAATCAATCATGATACAGCACAATACTTAAGTTGTGCATATTTGCATGTGTATTAAAAGGGTATAGTTAAGATGTTTGCATATGATCACAAGTCCTATAGAAATAAAAATAAAAAAGAATAGAGCTAACTGCTAAATATAACCTGAACCTTCTTAAAAGAAGTTGCATTATTGACATGCTGATGTTTACATGACTTCGTGCTTCTTGCAAAATGATACATATTGTTATATACATGTATAAACAAGAAATATTCCCCAAATACTAGCTTTATTAACTTGCCAACGTGGAATGCATGTCTCTTACCATGGCAGTTATCCATATATATAATTTTTTCAAATAAAAAAAATATCTACCACGCTAATAGCCTACATAGGTGTATCATCAACCTCAATAGAACAAGTTTAGATGATAATTACTGTTCAAAGATTATTAGTTGATATATGCCAATGGCTATTCAGCAATGTACATAACAAGAGATATCCACATATTATGTCCAGGTAATAAAATAAGATGAACAATTGCCTGATTGGGAATTGGGAACTAATGGTTCGTAATAGTAGTAATTATTTTTACACTGTAAAGTGAGTAAATGAAATTGTTAAAATTGTAAGTTCCCACCAAAAAGTAGATATATACAGTTCATCAGTTTAACTTACTATGCCGATGGCGGACTTCACGTGCTTTTAGGTAACGCTGCTCTGCTGTGACAGATTCTAGTGCTTCCCTAAGCTGTGCAATTTTCACGTTTATTGGACTCAAATGCTCTGCAGGAGAAACAAAAACAATGATTGGCATATGATTTTATAAAAAAAAGGTGGAGTCAAAAAGAGACGATCATAATCTCTCTTAGTTAGAATCATTGAAATATATATATAGATTATGATTGTCTCTTTTTGACTCCACCTTTTTTATATATATATATATAATGAAAAACTAGATTATTTTGCAAGGGAACTATAGTATATATAGCTCCAACAATGGGAAAAATAGAGAATATGGTTCGATATACAAGTTAGTCAAGAAAAAATAAAAAATTATAGAACTTGTGAAATTCCAAAATTAAATTTCTTCACCATTCATTGAGACTGACCATCTTTCACTATGTCATGTTCGTTAGGAATATGTCCTACATGAATGTAAAATGAGACGGTCTCTGGTGTTCTGTTTGGATTATAAAAACAGAATTTGTACATTCCAGCTCGTGGGGCCTTAAACTCAAACTTGTCACCAGATGTCCCCTTCAATGAATGCACAGTGTTACCAGCTGGAGAAGTTACCTACATAATCACAAATTTCAGTAGTTACCACTGTAATCTGAAATAACCCTTTGAAAGAAGGCTGAAATCAACTAACAAGAATAAAAGGTAATAACATGACAAATGTTATTCAAATATACTTGTGACAGAAATAAGTGGTTTCGTTCTTTTTACATCTCAGAAATTTGAAGACGCACAACTTAACAATATTTCTAAGGAAGATAAGGGGTTTCAAAATTTAGCATCAACTTTCAGAATTTCAATTGTGCATACAAATTATTTGTTTTGTTTACGTACTAGCTGATCACTAATTAAAACTAAAAATTGACTTTAAAAAAAAACTGGGCTAGGTTGACACAATCAATAAAGTAAATATAAATTAAAATGCAACAAACTTATAGCCACTAGAATCAAAATAATTACGAAGCTGGTGAACCAAGGTTTGCAAGACAAATATCTTTTCTTTTGTTTGCCTTTGGATCCAAGGGATGTTGCTTATATGATGGTAGTCCAATCATTTATACTTTATAGTTCAGAGGGTTAGGATGTAAGGAAGTAATGTCTATAAAAAATTGAAGTGACGGGCGAGAATGTTAAGACGAATGTAAAAAATCGCTATTAAGGACAAGATTACAACCACTAATATTCAAGATAAAATAAATGCATCTCCAATTGATAAAATAAAGCAGATATGCCTATGTTCGAAGTGACTAGTATATTATTCAGTTAAAATAGTTGGATCAATTAGAGAGAAAACATAAGGGGTAGAGGAAGATCAAAGAAAACGTTAATCAATATAATAAAAGAATCATTTAATTAATTTAAACATTATTAATGCTATAACTTTGCATAGAGCTAATGGGGAAAAAAATCATGTCCACCCTAAATAATAGGGACAAACATGGTTTGACAATGATGATAGATTGCATATGCGACCACATGAGTTACCTAGTTCCACATAGGAAAGTACTGCATATATGGAACCATAAAAAGGTATATGGCATGCATCCACTATTGCAGAAGTCTAGGTCCTTGATATGAAGTCATCTAGGATGTCTTTTAAGACAATGATATTTAGATATCAATCCTATACCAAATATCAAATTGAAGTAACGACGTAGATTACCACCTTTTCTCCAAATAGTTCCACAATCAAAGACAACCTAGGAGAGAAATATTAGTATTCCGAAGAAGCTTGATATGCAATAGAGCAAATATATATCATGTGAATACACTTCTGGTTAAACAGCCAAAACAACCTACTGCTAACTATCATCAGAGTGTGTTTTATTTTTCCATATGGATGGTAAATGGATATTATTTTCCATTCCAGTCTTGCACCGATTCTCAGCTTGCATCACTTACCAACCAAGAAAATCTCATCTAATTAAATCAAAACATACATAGCATTATTGGCTTTACAAAAAAGCAGATAAGAGTGCACCCATTAATTTCAAAATTCTCGTATCCAGTGAATGCGGGAATATTACATACTACTTATAGAGCAAACCTTAACACATGAATCAATGGACAACAGCAGGCTTCAGTACAGAATCTGGATTAGAACTTTCAATCAAAAAATAATTGGGACATATTATTTGGCACAGACAAATAACTCGAGAAATTTCAGAGAAGTTTAAGTAAACTGTGATGGGATAAGTAATATTTTTTTTTTCTATTCGTATCTATTTTCAGATCTGGAATGGTATTGGTTTCCAGTTGAATGTTTACTCATCAAAGATGTCGCCCACTAGGCGATTAGCATAACTTTGTCGGTTTCAACAGGTGCTTACTTATGAGGAATCAGCCGTAATAGAATGGAGCAAACAAAGAGTCGTCGTCACATTTTTAACATATAAAACAAATACAGTGAAAGTTATGGCATGAGGTGAACACACGAGGAAGAAATAGGGTGGGGATTAGAAACCCAAACACTATTGGAGGGGTAATTTGGATTCTAAATTCTATGTCCTTGTGATCCCAAACAAAGAAATTCAAAACAACTGAATTGAAATTGAGATTATTTTCTGTTCCCATTAAGCTGTTAAATGTTAATAAACCAACAGAAACCCTAAATGTTCCTGAAAAATCCAAACTTCCTCTAAAAGCAGCAATCAACTTGATGAATTCCCCAAAGATTTGGAAGGAGGAAACAATGTATCAAACACACAAAACCTCTATCCACTAATCCATAAATTTAAATACAAAATCATTATTTTCTAATTCAATCATCCAAACGGGCTGTTATAGAATCAACACAAACCCTAAATATTCGAAAAAAATCTAAAACTTTCTCTAAAAGCAACAACCAACTTGATGAATTAGACAAATAATTGAAGAACTGCATCGAACACGCCACACTTCTATTCTCTGATTCATCCGTTCAAATACTGCTTCGTTAACTAATTAACAGATCCAATCGAAAAGCATCTGCTTGGGGAAAAAAAGGGGGCGTGGCGGGGCGCAAATACGCATCACTTACGATGAGATCGATGCCGGGGTGATCGGAGCTCCAGAAGATGTCATGATCCACGACTACGAAATTTCCTGAGATTGTGTCGCCCTCGTAGACTACGAACTCGTAGACGCACTCCACGTCGTTGACGGTGACGGACAGAGCCGAGAGACGACGGGGACAGCCGAGGAGAAGGCCTACGATCAAAAAGACCTCCCTGAGACTGATCGATCTACTCTTCCCCATGGATCTCCAAACCCGATCTCGATCTCTCTTCTATTGCTTAGGAGAATTGCTGCCTCAACAATGAGCGCGTGAGACGTTTTATTATTGGTATCCTGATTTATGTCTTTGTGTCGGCCGGTTCTCATACTCTAAATTGCTTCGGGTTCTTAAAAAAAAAAAAAAAAAACAACAACCTTTATTTTATAATATTTTTATTATTTCTATTTTCATTATTTTATTTTTAAAAAGACAAATAAAATAGCAGGCTGTGGGATTTGGATAGGACCCGGCCCTGCACGTCGAAAAGCAAATCGATCGGGCTTGAGCTTCGTCCGACTTGATCAAGCCGTTTCAAGGATAGTATGCTAATATAAAAAAATATTCATCAAATTACTTAGTAAAATAATTTGATAGATTGAACATTTACCAATTTATATGTTTGACAGGTTAGAAGGAGATATAAAATACCATCTATCAAACAATTTGACGATATGATATGAAACAGACAATTTGTTACATTTTTTAATGAGGTCCTCTCTATTTTTTACATGCCATTAAGAATTAAGTCCAATAGTAATCTCATTAACATTTTAATTTTGAACTAAATCAATTGATAATTAATTATCTTTGATGGGCTGATAATATAAATGAGTCAAAGATGTGAGGATCGATATGAGTAAGAGGAGATGAATAGCTCACTTTGTTTTTTTGAATTTGAATGACAGCTGAAAACTCGAAATGAATACTGCACAAGACTAATACTCAGTTTTTATTTGATATCCATCTCCTTGAATTTACTAATCTAAGAGTCCACTCCTCACACTCACAGTTCCACTATAAATGTTTCTTTCTTGGAACTTTCTAGAGGCGAAAAAATCTTTTATAAATTTGGGCACACAAGAACAAACAAGAAAACAAGAACATAAATGTAAATACAATCAAAAATGACTTTACAATGATGAACCTTGCGTTGTTTGATATTTTCTTATTTTGGATTACCTTTTGGTAGATGAAAATACAACACTTAGCTTTATGACTCCCTAAGAACTGACAGCTTCAAAAGCTCCACGAGTAGGAATTATAAAAGATTTTCATACGAAACAAAAATCATATCTTGACATTGCGGAATAATCTAGAGATGAGAAAAGAAAACTTGCCATCGACGAGAAGATCACCACGAGAATGAGGAAATTCTCAAACGTATCCCCAAACCAAATCCCTGTGTTGCCGGATGTTTCTCTGAGAGATAGCACAAAGCTTCTCCTTGACGACGGCGTGAGAGCAAAAACCAAAACCCCTTCTCTTTCTTGCTCTACTTGCTTGGACGCCATTTATAAGGAGGAGCAAAGGGAGGTACGTGAGCAGTTAAAATAAAACTACCCACGCCTCCCACTTCTCCCACGTCTAATAGCATATTATATATATATATATATATAAGGCTTTGATAACCTACACACCTTAACCTGCACAACCATGTGCACCTGCTGAGGTGACATAATCCTGATCACTGATCATATCACACATATTTTGATCAATTATGTGCAGGTGGCCACCTCAGCAGGTGCCCATGGTTGTACAGGATAAGGTGTGCAAGGCTGACAGAACTATATATATATATAGAATGTTGATAGCCTGCATATCCATTTTATAGGCGACATGGGTAATCCTCATAAAATTCATGTACCTGGATTTATCTAGGTACCTGAATCATTTTTTTTAAGTAACTGGTTTTGCCTGGGATATGTAGGATAAGGTATGCAGAGTATCAAAACTCTTTCTCTTTATATATAATATGTGATTGGGGCGCCTCGCATTTCTGGACGTCTCAAGTGCATGTATTTAGTTTTTTCTTTTTTAAAATAATAATTTTTTAAATCCTAAATTATAAATATTATACTCCAAATAGCATACAGACCACCTAATTTTTTTTCTTTTAATTTTTTTTAGCTTGAATATTATAACTCAATCCCTAAATTCTAAAGATAAAATCTTACACAATCACCTTGGGGCACTCAAATCACTTCCGGACACCCCAACCATTCTATTATAGACGGTTCCATAGGATTTAATTCACAGCATAACAAATTTATATATATAAAAGAATGTTATCCTACTTATGCTCATCCTTGTGTGCATCATAAAAAATTATTTTTTCTTTATCTTTTTTTTTTTTAAGTTTAGAGTTTAAAATTTAGGATTTGGATCATAATATTTATAATATTTAAGTTAAAGAAATTTTAAAAAAAAATTACACAAAATGAGCACTATAAGATAAACAGGATATCAAACTTCTCTATATATTAATCCAAGTATCCCATAATTATGATTTGACTATCCAGAAATAATCGATTCGATTTTATGAAAAATTTTCATTGATTAAAAGTAAATTAGGGAAGCATAGATAGGTCCACAAACGAACAAACATTATGAATGATCCGAAATTCAAATACTACGAACATATGCCTTGTGTGAATTTTGAACTCTATTTACATGAGAGTTTTTTATCATCACATTGAATCCCGGAATCATATTAGTTGAATTATAGATATATCATGTCATTCAAATTTAAGATATTTTTTACTTTATTATGAACTCTAAAATAAAATTATTAGAACTAAGGTGAAATCATAAATTTAGTAATTTTTTCAAAGTTATTTCATACTCTTTAGAAGTAGGTAAATTAAGAGAGACGACACAATGATCTTTTGCACGAAGGATATCAAGTACCCAACGAAATATTTGATATTAGCTGAAAATTAATCTTACAATATATTAAAATAATTATATGTAAGTTCTAAAATAAAATTACGATGGATGAAGTAGTGAGAATACGATTAAAATCAGGATCAATCAAATCCATCTATTTTTAGTGTTAAATTTGAACAAAATGAATGATAAAAATAATAATAATTGGATCGCTAATTGAATTAATTAATTTAAAAAAAAAGATTAAGATTTTTTAATAACAACTTAATATATTTAATAAAATAACAATTTTTTTATACAACAAGAAACACAGAAAAACAAAAAGAATTATAATATAGTGAAAATCAATCCAGCCTTTGACTCAGACTCACAAATGAGTCTTTGGTGACCAATCACTTAAATTATTTTAAGACCATATTCAATTAATAGAAGTTCAATTTTAATGTTGTTAATGATTCCACAAAATCTAAAAAAACTAGCCCATCCTCCGTGAGGTTTAATAGAAAGAGCATGCATGTCTAGAGCAAAAGTTTATTGAGTTACGATACAAGACTCCTCGGGTTCGTTCTCACATACTTGTTACTCTCGACCCTGAATTATTTATTTATTGTTTAGTGAGCATTTGATCTCATAGTCAATACCCTTTTAAATCCTTAAGTTTCAGTTATATTTCCTTTAAACTGTGTTATGACATAAAGAATTTGTTGGGTTGAATATAATACGCAAAGGAAGAATTTCATCTCGTTTTCAGAGAATAATGCACTACATTCACCACTAATAAAATCACAAGGTGACAAAAAAGTTAATGATATTTTATTTTTTTCTCTTCAATGTTCATATTTTATTTTCTGAAAAATAAAAAATGGAAATAGCAAACCAAACAAGGTTTAACTGTTCCAAACAAGGCTTCACAGAAACACACTTGTTTTCCTTCTCTTGCATCAAATTGAATACAAAGAAGCCCTCGCGAGTGGTTCACAATCAAGGGAAGCCTTCTCTCTATAGGATCACACATTTTCCTTTTCTGACATCGAATTGAACATGCGGTGTTGCATATGTTTTTCTTCTCCGATGTCAAATTGAACATGCGTCTTTGCTCACCTATCATTTTCTGTGTGTCATACAAAGTTGCAGTTGCATGCTTACCTCGTGCTGCCCTTAACACATGTCTGATTGCAGACCACTTTGAGCCACCAACTAAATCTGAGAAGTCACACTTTGCCCTTTCTTCTATGCTCTTTCCCTTTCTCCACTTCTATGGTTCAATGCACATATTGACACCTACACGCTTGATACGCCACGCTTTAGACAGAGACCAAAGTTCATGCTCAAAAAGAATTTCAAATCTTGCATGTATTGCGATTTACACAAATAGTTACTAATTCCATTATATCACCAGTAGTTGGGGTGAAAGGAAGTAACCCAAGTAACACTTTAACTTTTTAACTCGATCGAAGTAAATTTATTAAGCTTTATCTAATTATTAATGGTAGACTATTTGGTCTACAGACAAAATTAAAAATCCAAAATATAGTTATTCTTAAGTTATATGTTAAAAGTTATAGAATAAAATGGATTTACTTGAGGTTTGTCTATATGCATGAGCATGCTTGATTTATGCATTTTTTTGATAATGTATTTTTTTTTTAAAATATCAATTGTGAAACAAATAGTGCTGGTAATCTGCAAGTTCTATATATTCTTAAAAAGTTAGGTTTTGGGATGATCATTACATATCATTTGATCCACCTCATCCAACAGACAATATAAATAAAAGGGTTGTTTTATCTGTGATTCAGTTATTAATTTGGTCTCAATTTCTTCCTCGGTTTTGCTAATGATAGATAAACGGTGAAAAAGATTTCAGTTTGCACACAATAAGAACTCACAGATATCCTAGTTTTTTTTCCTCCTATTTTTCATTGCAAATAAGCTATTCTTATCTTTTCCTTTAAATCTCCATACTTGCATGAATTGAGAGGGGCGCTGACAGCAAGGAATCTATACATTTTTTAAATTTTGTTTTGTTCCTGATTCCCATTCTGTTTCTCTTTCTGTCCACCTGGTTTCTTATTAAAATTTTTGGCTTTGAAAGGTCCAATCTGAAGTGAGGATTATTACAGTTTGTTTTGCCTGTTCTTTTTACTTGTCTTGAGTTGTTGAATCCAAGTGTTTACTGGTCCAGTGTCAGACTCTGGTGGGATGACAAGTCAGGGTGCTGAGCCTGTTGCTGCAGTTGACTCAAAAACCACTGAGGTTCTCTTTTTTTGCTTCATATTACACATCTTTGTTTTTTTAATTGTAAAGGAGAGAAGAAATTATAGTTATTTATTTTGGATGATAATTAATTTTGTGCACGCATCAAATCAAAAGTAGTAACCATATGTTCCTGTTAAATCAAAGATTTATACACAAGCAATCTAACCTAAGCTATCAAATTCTCTATTGAAGCATTCAATTGTTCTGGATTAAAAGTGATATAGGCTTGGTTAAAAATATCTGCATTTCAGTACCCTATATCTAATTTTATGTTTTTTCTTCTCTTGTTTTCTTAGCACAGCTAAAAGATGTATCCTACTCTTCTATATTGTTATAATTCGCAAGGTTAAGTGGTTGCTTTTATTGGCATAATAGATTCAGAAATTTTTGTTGAATATGGTAGGTGTTCGTGTTCTAATTTATGATTGTATGTTATCGTAAATTTCATGTCCAATTGGAATAAACTTGCAAACTCTTTTTATGTCAAGTTTGATTTTCTGCTTTTATTAGCAGTTTGCTCGTATGAGTAATTTTTATACTATACCTTTAGAAGTATAAGCTCTGTTCTTAAAGAACTGAACTCAACTGGAACTAATTTTCAATTTAATAATAAAATTTTAGCTTTTCTGCATGTTATATATGTTGGAAATTATATCTTAGCACATTTATAATTTATTTATATGTTCAACTACACATATTAGCCGACCCCACATAATGGGATAATGCTTGGTTGTTGTTGTTGTTGTTGTTCAACTACACATATTCTGTTAACTATATAATTTTAATTGATAAATAAACATTTAAATAGTATATAATTGTTCAAAGCAAGGAGATAAATATTGGTTTTCACTATGTCATCTCTAACGCTCAATAGAGACTAAGTTTTTTTGGGTCTTTCTCGTTTGATGTGCATACTTGTCATAATTTCACATTGCCTAACTTAAATATTTATTGGTTGTAGATACAAAGAACACATGACGCTCTTCTTCATTTCAACCATCTTGCTTATATTCTATGTAAGACAACTATCTCAATCCCTCTATCCTTTTGTAAAAATGATCCTAAATATTTTAAGCTCTCATCACAGACAACCCGTTATCTCCTATCTCAACAATTGTCTCATTACGTCTAATATTGTTAAACTTAAATTTCATATATCATGTCTTTACTCTACTAAGTCTAAAATCTTTCACTTCTAGTGTTTCCCGCCAAGATTCTAGTTTAGCATTTACTCTTTCAAGTGTCTCATCTACCAAAATAATATCATGTAAACAACATACACCACAGTACTATATCTTGAATGTGTCCAGTGAGTTTGTCATGATTAGTGCAAAAAGATAAGGACTAAGAGCTGATCTTTGATGTAATTCTATCTTTATTGGAAATGCTTCAGTTAATCCACCTAAAGTCTTCACGCGGGTCGTTACATCCTCATACATATCCTTAATTAGATCAATATATGTTACGCTAACACCTCTCTTTTCTAGAATTCTCCATATA
>JBBUKS010493220.1:0-15100 GCA_038050645.1 Hedychium gardnerianum
TTATAAATAGAAATATGATACAACGAGTCCATACAACAATCATCATATGATTGGCTCTAGGGCTCTCACTAACATTAGGAAGACATGAGGGAGAACATGTAGATTCATATTGTTGTGCTCAAAGTGTTCAAATTTTTACTCTCCCTACGTGCTCTCTTGTTGTGCTTCTTTTGTGCTCAATTTCCATTCTTCGTAAGAAGATATATTACAAATTAATAGTGCATTTGAGGGGTGATTCACTTGAAAGATCATAGATTATGGATTAGAAGCCAAGGGTTGTTAAACCACTTTAAATGTTCACATCTTGAGCTTATTTTGCATTCTTTGTTCTTATTATTTTCTTTGCATAATTTCTCTATGTAACACATTTTGTAGAAACAAGAACAAGCGTGAATGAGGCTATTCACCCTCTCTAACCTCTCCAATGATCCAACAAATCTATTAGTTGGGTGTTGTAAAAGCTTGCTTCATTGCTTCTAGTAAAGGGGTTTAAAGTAGATTTGTAGAGGCGATACACAAGATGTGTTGTATGTTGTGAAGTAGGAATAGAGACTTCTAACCATCTTATATCATAGTGTTAGCATTGTTTCTTGTTTATTTCTTTTATTTTAGTTGCAATTATAACTTAACATGATCAATCACACACGAGCAAACTCATTTTACTAATCTTGCATTTGTTTTTGATTGTGTGCAAGGAATCAATGATTTAGACTTGCCATCTATTCACCCTCTCTATCCAAATCCATCTTCAATGTTCCTATAGCTCCATCAATAAATTAGGATTCCCATGAACTCTAGGGAAGTGGATCAAATAAAGTCGATAGTAATGGAGCCAATAGAGGTAGCTATGTTGCTCTTTAACATCTATTGAGACTTTTGTTCCTCTCTGCCGCTAGGCAGCTAAGGGTTTCAATGAGTTTGGCAAAGGGTTTAAGTTAGTTTTATGGTTTTTCTAACTTGTGTGTTGAGTTGCATAGGATCTACTATGTATATAGGTTGACTTGGTGTTGCAAAAGTCATGATGGCTCAATGGCTCAAGATCCATGAGATCAAATAGATCCAAACTAGAGGAACAATAATAAACTAAATTGTTACTATTAGCATGCATTGTAATAATTGGTTTCCATATAACTTAAATTGACTAACCTTAAGCGCTCCCCCTGGATCCTTGAATCTCCTTTGCGGGCATTGGTTTTTGTAGTGTCTGTTCGCTTGCACTTAAGCACACCACGTGTTCTTTGCTTTTCCAGATCTCTGGCATTGGTTCCTCCCTTGTCATGGATTGTGCAGACCAAGTTTTATAAGTAGGGATATTATTTTTATAGTATCTTCTTTCCCTACATTTGAAACATGTTATATGAAATTTGAATTTTGAATTGAAACACTTACTTTTTGAACCCTCGTCAGGATTCTCCATCTTGATCCTTGACGACTCGGACTTAGGCTCAACTTGATCTTCTAGCTTCGAGGGGTCCTCGTGAAGTGTGATCAACCGGGTCCATAGCTCATGGGCATTTTTGCATTTACCTAAACTGTATATGATTTTGTTAGGCAAAATATTCAAAGTTAATTATGTCACCTTTTGGTTTGATTTTTAATTTTGGGCAGATTGTGTAGGATCGTAAGAACATGAGAGGGGGAGTGAATCACTTGTTTTTTTTAAAAAACTTTTCTTTTCATTTTTAAAAACTCATTCGAAAATTGAGCACGTAGCGGAAGTAAAAAAAAGCATAAGAAAAAACACAAAGAAGTGATACATCCGGTTTTACTTAGTTTGAAGCCCCAACGACTGCTACTCCAAGACTCACAACCCTTTGGCCCATATATGATAGACAATACACTAGTTATCTCCTCCAAAAAAACCTTCAGACGGAGAGATTGAATACAAGATGTAGAAGGTGTAACAACACTACACCTTCTTATGCAAGTATAAGTAAACAAAAAATAAATGTTACCCAACACTTAGAGATGAACGATGATAAGCTAGTGTGTTGGTGAAGATCTTGCTATAGAAGATCATTTCGGCGTTAGTTTGATGAAACAGGGTCATAGCACAATAGTTACAGAGCACGGGGCAATAGTATAATGAAGGAATGACATTAAGAAGTGTTGTTCACTGCTATTCGGCAAGGCTTGTTTTATAACTCATCAGAGGTGCCTCCAACGATCTAGGGTGCCTCCATTGAGGCTAATATGATTCGCAAACTTTGACATTTATCCATTTCGAGGCACCTCCAGTCGTGCAACGCGTCAGTAGCTCTGCGAAAACTAATCCTCGCAGCTTATCCATGCGCTGAGGCACCTCTAGTGTCTCTGTGTTGAGGCGCCTCCAATCTACCTTAGGCGCCTCCATCACCTTTCGTTCCAAGGCGCCTCCTATGCCTCCATGCATCGAGGCGCCTCCAAACACTAAGGTGCCTAGAATACTGTTTACTCCAGTTTATTTTTTCACTTTAAGCTCTGCAAAAGCATGTTAGTCCAAAAAATAGCCTACAACACAAGGTTAGAACAAATAATGCATTGACAAATATCATTTATGACTTAGATCCTATATAACAATGACTAGGATTTAGTCTTGGTCTCAAGTTAGATTTTCATGTTGGATTTAAGTTCGACTAACACCTAACATCCCCACTGAGACTCGACCTCACTGGGTTCGCTCCTCCAGTTTGCTTACCTTACTTATCATTTGCAGACTTGTCAATTTGACATATGATCTCTTGACCCACCAGGACTTCCTACTAGATGCCTCATCTGGACTTCAGCCAGTCGTCTGGTCCTACTGACCCGACATGACTTCCTGTCTGATATATGGTCGTTCTTGACCTATCTGAGCTTCCTGCTAGTTATCTAGTCCTCCTGACCTAACTGGACTTCATCCTGGTGTCTGATCCTCTAGATCCGTCAAATCAATTAGCTTACACACTTAGCTTAAGAGGTTAAACAACAAGAGTCCAATTTTAACCTATTGTCATACATCAAAACCTGAGTTAGACTATTAATGCAAACTACACCAACAGATTATTTTTTAGGGTGACCCAGTTGTTGAAATCCCACATTAGCACAAAGTTCTCCATTGCCAGCCTCCAAAGCTCGAATCCCTCCATCTTGTACGATGGTGATTCATAGATGCATAGGTCGAGATTTTCTTCATGCTCTATTTTTCCTATTCTTGTATACACAAAAAAATAAAATAATTACAAATGAATCTCTTGCCTGCTCCTTAGGAGGTTAGACAAGTGAACTACCTCCTGCTTTGATACTAATTTATAGGATCTATATTTATGCTAGAGGGGGTGAATAACGTATAATCCTTTTCATCGTTCTTTTCTATTAGATTAGTTATCCAACATAAATAACAATAAACTAATAATAGATACGATAAGAAAAGCACACCAAGTTTAACGTGGTTCAACGACCCCCCGGTCCCTACTCCACCTATATCTCAAATGTGAGCACTAAGGATTTTCACCTTTCTAAAACCTTCCGGCGCTGGAGAAACCTTTTACAAGTTTGATGAGTACAATCACAATCAAAATAATAAGAGTAGTGATATAAAATATAAGCAACCCAATCTGGTCTAAAGCCCTAAGTGTTGCGACACTCCTCTTGACGCTTCCCGGTTCACGCTAACCAAACTTGAACACTAGAACATAGATGATTGATTGTAGTTGATTGCAGAAGTATTTGCCTCTACTCCTCTTTTATAGAGCTCGATCGACACTCTTCGAGATGCTTGGAAGTTCCTCTAGTCGATTAGACCTCTATTGACTCGATTTTAAACTCGATCCTCTTCAAGCTATGTTTTGACCTTCCAATTGGAACACCCTCTAGTCACCTAGAACTCAGTCAAAACTTATCTGCTGACCGACTTGCGTGAACAAGATCACATTGACTTTCGATCGATCATACCCATTTCGTCGGCTAGGCCAATTTGGCTATCCAAACTCGGTCCAACCTCTAGACAGCCTCGGATCTTTCGAGTCTTCATTCAGTCTTGCTTCCTACACGCAAACAATATGCAAAAATACATACAAAGCCTAGTACTTGGCTTACCTAACCTAGCTAACTAGATTTCTTTTGTCAAGTGTTCATCTTCCAACTAAACCACTAGGACTTCTATCACCAAGTGTTCAGCTCCCAATTGACCCTCTTAGACTTCACCTAGTTTCCAACTAGGTTTGCTTAGTTTTCAACTAGGTTTTTTTCACTACATGGTTCCCAACCAGGTCTTTCACCTCCTAGCTCCCAACTAGGTCTTCCACTATCTAGTTTCCACCTAGGTCTTTCACTGTCTAGTTCTTAATTAGGTCTTTCATTACTTAGTTCCCAACTAGAACTTACATTGCCTAATCTCATTAGGACTTTCCACCAACTACCAAGTATCTAGTCCTACTTAGACTTCTCACTCACTTCCAAGCATCCAATCAACTTTGACTTTTTTAGACTCTATACTTGATCAACTCTAACCAAGTTCTCATAACATATTATTCAAACAAACTATCAAAATCCTGGAGATCGATTGCACCAACAACGACCGATTGCACCAACACCTCCAATAGTATCACTCATTGATCTCTTCCCTGTGGTATATCATAAGAAGTGTAATTAACTCTATTTTTTTCTTCTTTCTCTCTCTCTCTTTTTGCCTTTTATTTTTTCCTCTCTAGCTCTTATATATATATTCTCAAATATGCTAATATGAAAACAAAAGGGCAACAATATTTTAGTTGAGGAGAGGAGAAGCGATGATTTGGTAGCAGTCTCTAAGAGGCGACAGGCTTTAAGAAGTGATTTGGTAGAATAGCAGAGCAAAACCAGTGACCTAATTCTCTCAATGGAGCAAACTCGTTGCATGGTGGGTTGTGGTGGAGCTCAATGATAACCAACATTTTAACGTATTATTTTGCTCTCATACTAGATGATCTTAATCCTCTCATGTTCTTAAATTGTTATTTATATCATACTTTACGAGTAAGGGTTAAGTTTGAGCTTCATCGCAATTTTCCTACATTTAGGGCATCATTTCTTAAAATATGAATGTTGTATTGTAGGGAAGTATAGGAGAGCATTGATCGGAGGCCCTCCACAGTAGCCTACATGACGTAGTCGTGTCCCCTAGCATAACTGTGGCATGTGGTGATGGTTCACCACTTAAAGAGTCAATTCATCTCTTGGGAGGGAAGCCACAACTTAAGATTATGTCAAGCCTCCATCTTCTTCCTCCTCCATTCCATCCTCCTCCAGGAAACCCTCGGCCGGATTGGGAGAGGCACTACCATCTCCACCGTCATCCACCTCCGGTCATCACAGTCTCCATCTCCGGCGACCATCTCCCATTGGAAAGCCACCGTCATCTCACCCTGATTGGGATGGTTCTCTCGCGAGAGAACACATCACTTGTATAGGAGAAGAATGTGTAGAGATCTTCCACCTTCTTCACTTCCACAAGTTCATCTCCAACTGAGAAGTAGGCATGGAGATCTTTTGCCTCTTCTCGTCCGCAAGCAAGCACTCAACCCGATTGAGAGAGGCTCCACCATCTCCATCATCGGAATCCTTCATCCGCAACCATTCATTCCGATCGAAGGAAGGCTCTACCTTAAGTGCTTAGTTTTGCTTAGCTTTTTGTGCTTGCAACGTGTTTGGTTAAATTCCTCTTACGCTTTTACATTACTTTTATTTCTATTAATGCATTTTAATTTCTGCAATTCTTATTTCGTTTGAATGCTTTACGTTTTTATTTTTCATTTGGATTGCAAATAGTTTAGATTAGATTAGGATGCATTACTTTATGTTTTCATTAATTCTTTCACAAGCATAGTTTAGAGAGGTTATGTTTTCATTACTTGCCTTGTTTTTCATTTATTAGCCTTTGAATCCAACAACAAACCCCCCATTAAAACATCAAAAACCAAGTGTTTGATAATCTTAAGATTGTTCTTTGAAAAAAAAAAATTGTGATTGGTAAAATTTGTGGTATCTCTGTTTGCCCTCATACATTGTAGGTTTAAAAAATTGGGTGTGAGGATCAAAACTCACTGCTTTGCCATGAATAACAACCTATTTCGGCCAAATTCCAATGTTTCAACCACCTTTCCAATTTTTCAAAAAATTTCATTTAATTTTTCGATTGTATTTTCACCTACTTTTACCCCTATGGTGGTCTTAAAAATTATAAAATTGTTTAGGTGCCTTAACTCTCTTGTATACGTGTTTTTATCTTGTATTTTCTCTGTCTTTTGATCTTGTTTTCTTTTAGTATTTTAGTGTAATGATGTGTGTGTATCATAAGAGTACGGTTGTTATCAAGTAATAAAATATACTGATTTCATATGGACTATAAAATCAAGTACTGATTGAATTAGCGAAATAGGTTATCTAAAGAATCATAGTTCATAAGAGTTGAGAGAAAGAGAACAAGTCGAGCACAAGCAAGAAGATGCGAAAGAAATTTGGATTTGGGGAAAACGATCCTAGGACTTCAATTTTGCCACGATGATCATTGACACTCTAAGTTCTATTTACTATTCTATCTCAATATTTATTCACATATAGGTGGTCTATCTTAAGATACCAATATAGACTTTTAGAATTATACCGACGTGCCTACTCAAACTCGACACCTACTTTCAAGACGACCTTACTAGAGTGATCGTTTTCTCAAGAAGGCTCCTGTCATGATTCCACACGGTTCTCTAGATGTCATCCCCTACTTCGTGATGTCGAGTTGGGACAAACTCATTAAGCTCTGTGATAGCTAATGGTGCCCTCATGAGGTTTTATACTACTTTCATGACCAACCCCTTATGTCTCGATCTTTATGGGTTAGAAATTTGAGTTCACCTTTCGGTCCTTCCCCGCGTCCCATGAGATACGAAGGTACAGGTTAGTGTCACAAACGTGTATGAATAATAAAGTCGAATCATGAAACAAACACATCATACAATAGAGAAAAGATAAATAGACTTATAAATCATGTTAACAATTCATCAAGCTACTCCCTAATCCTAGAATCTAGAGATCTACTCCATGGAGATGGAGTTACAATTGAAAGACATGAAATTAAGCATCTACAATCTCAAAACTGAAAGAAAAGAGAAGAGGAAGCTTAATTAGTCAATTAGTGTCAGTGTCTTCGGAAGGAACTCCAAGCTCCAAAGGTGGACAAATTGCTTTGATGGCTACTTGGAACGATGACTCTAGGGTTCCCTATCACGGAGAAGCCCCTCCTCCCTTGATCTAGTGACTCTTTGGGCTTTTTATAGTCTTTCCAACCGTCAAAAATTGGTTGGAAATAACCCAACCATTAAGGTGAAAATGTTGCGCCACAACCGTGCTTGTGAGGCACAGCCTGGCCATATTGCACCAGCGACTGGGTCAAGGGACGGATACAGCCATGCTAGGGGGCATGGCTTAGCGATGTTCAACCATGTGGAGAAAATCACAATCGTGCCAGGGGCATGGCCGAGGCGTGTCAGGCGCGGAGCGGAGAGGCACAATCGTGCCAAGGGGCATGACCTAGCCATGTTGCTTGTTGTGGGGGAAGGCACAGTCGTACCTGGGGGCACGACCTAGCCTGTAGGTTCCGGTTGCGATTGGACGTGGTACGACCAACCTATGTCAAGTGTTGAAAGCCGCATTTTCGCTCCGTTCTTCATTTAACCTCGGTTGGAGGAACACACCTATGTCATGGGACACGACCATTACATGTTCGTTCTGTTGAATCCTCGTTCCAAGGCCTTTAAGTTCAAATTTTTCTCTATTTTCATGTCTTGTCAATGAAAGAACACAAAGAACAAAACCCTGAATAAGAAGAGTAAAAACAATAAAAATAAAATGCAAGTATGTAAAATATGCTCATGAAATAACACAAAATGTATGCAAAATCATACTAAAAACTACGCATGAAATACACACATCAAACACCCCCAGACTTAAAATTTTGCTTGTACTCAAGCAAAACATGGAATCTAGACCTGTGTGTGATTAATGAATTATAATCTTTAGCGAATCATTCTAATTCTATCATGTAGTTTCACTAATGATCAAAACAACCGAATTATTTTAGTGTGGCCTAACTAAAAGTTTTTCGTGCTCAGTGTAAAAAATGGCTCAACTTTTTCTAGTTTCAACTTCAATTCTAGTCAAGTCATCATCTAACCGTGTTCCTAATACTTCCGGCGATAGACACTTACCTACCACACACAAGGTTCATCCCCCTCCAAAAGTATTATGCACCATCTACATATGGTCTCAAAAGATTACTCGGTATCAAGAGAAATATGATAGGTATTTTCCCCAGTAACCTAACTCGATCTTAAAGGGATAACTTATCAATTTTCACTTATGACAACTATTTTTTATCCTATATATATATATATATATATAATGTTTTTAAGGAACTCTCTTTTTTCACAAAATATTTCTCACACTATCTTTTTCTAGGATTTTGATTATTACCAATGAGTACCATAATCCGAGCTTTCCAGTAACCAAAATGCAGTGAGAGGTCACCTATAAAACAAGAGTACTAGTCCGGTCTTATGAATTATAACTATTTTTATATATATC
This sequence comes from Hedychium gardnerianum, assembly GCA_038050645.1. Lineage (NCBI taxonomy): Eukaryota > Viridiplantae > Streptophyta > Magnoliopsida > Zingiberales > Zingiberaceae > Hedychium > Hedychium gardnerianum. Next base: position 8,575 of record JBBUKS010493220.1, read on the forward strand.
AACTATCAGAGTCAAGCATAAAGTGAAAAAATCCTAAACAACTAGGCCAACACCAAAACTTTTATGGCAAAAATACTGCTCAAGTCATGCTACTACTGACAGAAGAAAATAGATTGCTAAGCATACTAGCATACTATCACAAGAACATAAAAAATCTATCATACTGTAAGGAACAAACAAATAATGCATGATGACCTGTAAACATGATAATGCAACATAAAAAATTATGCAAAGAAAACATGACAAAAACTTAAACTAAAAACTAACAAAACTAAGAAACAAACCCCCCCCAGAATTAAACCTTTTATTATCCCAATAAAAATAAAAATACTAATATGGAGGAGAAGGAGGAAAATTAGGTAACTGAGGGAGAGTACCTAAATACTTGTGATATCTATAGAAGCTATAGATTTGTTGGCTCGCTATTTGCATCAAGCCTCGATAAACCTCCTCTCTCTGCCATTGTTGCTCTTGACATCAAAAATAGTTAGTGGCTTGATTATAGTTTTCATCCGTCCTCTAAAAATTGCTGCTACATACTCTAGTATTGCTCAATGTCATGTGCCTCTGCTCCTCTATAAGGTGTTTATGCTCAATATGGATGATATCGAGGGAAGTGCGAAAATCAAAGAAGTCAAACCCGAAATGACCTATAGAAGAATCACCAAAAGTAAAAGAGTGCCTAGAAGGTTTGGGTCTAGAGGACGGAGGTCGAGGGAGCTCCAAGGTGACGGGGACCGGTGCTACATTGGACATGAGCCAATTGGCTCAATTTTGAATTGTGGTATGTTCGACATTGAGCAATATAAGTGGTAGATGATCTCTTAAAATTAAACCATAACTCTCTTCATCCCTACAAATCATTTTCATCGTCATACAAGCCTCATGATCAAACCCCGAATTACCATGAATCACTTCAAGTCCATCAAGATCGCATCCTAAAGTCAAAGCAATTCGGGTGATTAATTCTCCACAAACAATTGTTCCTGCTGAGGCTTTTCCAATTTTACTAAATGTCAAATTAAACGGGATCATGTATCTATATTAACATTATTAATCATGGTCCATAGACATAACAATTCACTCTAACGCACCACATCATTGCTATCTCCACGTCTAAAGATTGTATGACTCATAACTCAGTGAAGATTGCAAAAAACAAGATTACGAAGGGTTGTGGCTTTGAATCGGGAGGAGTCATAGTGTATATTATTGGCAATATTTTCTCAAAAGTAGTTACTTCTAAGGTCTCTAGGAATCCTCCCCCCCCCCCCCACCCCACATGATAATTCATAACACATATTAAACTCTTCCAAAGTCTACTCGTACTCCTTATTGAACATTCAAAAAGAAATCATTCCTTCATACAAACCTTCTTCGGTCAAGATATTTGCTTCTAACTTAAAAACTCAAGGGTGACTCTAGGATAGGTGAGATATTTTATACTCATCAAGGTATCCCACCAAATTCTATGGATCATTCAATAAACGTCTTCCCTAATCCTTAGGGTTTCTAAAGCACGATCATCTATGTATCAGGTACTAACAATCTTACGTTTTACAAGCATATCAAAATGATTCTTATGATCAATATCTTGAAAAGTAATAACATAAGTATTGTTATTACCTTTGTTGTGTGCCTTATGCTTTCCATTGTCCTTGACTTTCTCCTTTTCTTTGTCTTTGTCTCCCCCGCTTGATCCACCTCCACATTTTAGTCCCTTAAGCATCCTGAAATTCTAGGAAAAGAAGGTTAGACAAGAAGATTTAAGCAAAAGGGGTTAGGGTTAGAAAAGAGATGAGAAGAGAATAGAAAGAAGAGATCAAGAGGAGGATGATCGTTCTCTTGAAGATGAAAAGAGAGATTGCTTGAAGAGAGAAAGGAAGAAGAGAAGAGAGGTTCTTCTCTCATAGGCTCAGATTGAAGAAGATGTGAGAAAGAGAGGGAGAAGGTTTCTTCCTTGCTTGGAAGAGAGGAGAAATCTAGGGTTTGAGAACCAGGGCTCTTGGAGATGGGAAATGAAATCAAGGGCTTAGAAAGGTCTTGGAAGCTCTTGATCTCTGTTAAGAGGGGAAGAAGAAGGAGAGCACGATGGGCACAGGTTGAAGAGAGGAAACACAACTTCAAAAGGGGTTTTAAAAACCCTAGAGGAGATGTGGCATGGCCATGCTCTGTGGCATGGCCTGATCGTGCTCCATGGCATGGCATGGTCGTACCACACACTGTGCTATGAGGCATGGTCGTGTTTTGGGGAACGGCTTGGTAGTGTCTGAATCTAGAACTTCTAGCACAACCATGTTTGGAGGGTACAGTTGTGTCGTAAATATTTTTTTCAGCCATGGTTGGGCGCGATCGTGGTGGGGAACACAGTTATGCCATGTTTTCCTCTATCGAAGGGCATGACTGTGCTCAGTGGCATGACATGCCCGTGTTGTCTTTTGGGGCAACGAGCACGACCGTGCTTAATGGAATGTCCTGCCCATGTTCTTCATGGTGGTTGTGGGCACAATCATACTTGGGAGCACGGCTTGCCCATGCCCTTCTTTGGGCATGGTGGCACGGTCGTGCCTAGGGGCACAACCTGCCTCTATTCTTCTTCAATCTTCTTCTTACGCCCGTGATGGTTGTCATGGCCAGCTCGTGGGTGCTCTTAGCCTTGTAATAAGTTGAAATAAAAGCTAAGATTAGAAAGAAAACAAAAAATTAAAGAAAAAATGAAAGAAAAACTTGGATTGCCTCCTAAGAAATGCTTGTTTTAGGTCACAAGCTCGACCCCTATTTAGTTTTAGCTCAAAGCCTTTATTTTGATGAGATTGTGTTTCCCTCCTCTGCAACACATTCCATTATGAGACTCATTCTTCATCCTAACTCTCATCGAAATGATGTATTTGTCGGCCTTCTCCTTTGATTCTTCCTTCCGACCAACCAGGCTTGGTGCTTCATCCGGTGGTCACTCATTTGATATGTTGTTCGTCTTCTTCTAAATGTCATCTATCTTGCAACAAGTATTCTTGGCATGTAATAAATTAGTGGCATTGAACAAATTAAACTCTATTTTATTCTCACCCACCACCAGGGAGAGCTTATGGTTCTTCACATCAATTATAGCTCTTACGGTGGCAAGAAAATACCTTCCTAAGATAATGGGATCTTAGGGTCTTCGTTCATCTCTAAGACTACAAAATCAGTGGGTACTATGAAGTTACCTAATTCTACCAGCACATCCTATAGAATACCCAATGGATATCTACAAGAATAGTCGGCAAGTTGTAAAGTCATGGTGGGTAACTTCAAGTCCCCTAATCTCAGTTTTTTGCAAATCGAAAAGGGCATATGACTTACGCTCACACCGAGGTCACAAAAAGGTTTACTTATCTTTGTTGTGCTGATGGTGCATGGTATAGAAAAACTCCCTGGATCCTTAAGCTTCGAAGGTAACTTGTTTAAAATTAGTTCGCTGCATTCCTCCGTTAAAGCAATTGTTTCGCAGTCTTCTTTCTTCCTCCAATGTGTAAGGATGTCTTTCATGAATTTTGCGAATTTTGACATTTGGTGTATAGCATCAAGGAGGGGTATGTCTATGCAAAATATCTTGATCTTCTCTAGAAATTTTCCTAATTCCTCATCCTTTTTAGCTTTGACTAATCTTTGGGGGGAAAGCACCGGTGGCACGTAAGTCCTTAATGGAGTCTTGGGGCTTGGTTCATCAATCTTCTTCTCGGATTCCTTCTAAGTATTATCCTCCTTAAAGGCTATCCGAGTAGCTCCATCATTGTTGACTTGGTCATCTTCCTTATCCATCTGGGGTACATAAGATTCATCTAGGGCTTTTCCGCTTCTCAAGACAACAGTGTTGCAATGCTCAACTGGGTTTGTCTCTGGTTGCCCAGGAAATCTCCCAGGAGTCCTCAATGATGAGCTAGCAATTTGCGCCATTTGAGTTTCAAGCATTTTGTTATGATTCTCAAGGTTGTCAACTCTACTCGTTAGTTGCTTGAAGTCCTCTCTTATCTGTGTTTGTGAGGTGGTGAAGGCTTCTATCATTTTCTCCATTTTGGATAGCTAAGAAGTAATTTGAACTCCCCATGATTGTCCAAAATTGTTATGCCCTCCTTGATCTTGAATGTTTCGATACGAGAAGTTGGGATGGTTCCTCCAACCACGATTGTATATCCCTGAGTAGGGATTATTCTATCTTGGGTTGAAGTTGTTGACGACGTTCGCTTGCTCAATTTGGGCTAATTGCGCAGTGATAGCACCAAGTTGACACGAATCTGCCGCATGTCCTACTTCATCACATATCTCACAAGATGCATTAGTAAGGTTCACAGATTTACATTGAATGTATCAAACCTTTTCGCGAGCACATCCATCTTTGCCAAAATCAAATCAAGTGTGTTTACATCATACTTACGTGTTGGTTTCACGAGGTCACCTCGTTTAGATGCCCATTAATGGTGGTTGAGCGCAACATTCTCAATAATTTCCTCGGCCTCATCTAAGCATTTGTTCATCAGTTCTCCACCAACTGCGGAGTTTAGGGACAACTTCATTTGATAGGAAATCTCATTGTAGAAGGTGTGGATGATAAGTCACTTCTCCAATCCATGATGGGGGTATTGGTGTAGAAGTCCCTTGAATCTGTCCCATACTTCGAATAAAGATTCTCCATCTTTCTACATGAAGCTTGTGATGAGATTACTCAGGTGGGCTATCTTACTTGGAGGGAAAATTTTCTCTAGGAACCATTGTTCACATTGGTCCCACATGGTGATGTTATCCGCCAGAAGGAATTGGGCCAAGCTTTGGCCTTGTCCCGCAGTGAGAATAAGAATGGGAGCAATCTGATCACATCTGTAGTAGCACCATTATATTTCATAGTACCCCAAGAATACCTCTAAGTGCATATTCAGATCTTCTGTGGGAGCTCCTTTGAATTGGTTTTGCTGAACCATGTGGATTACGATGGGCTTTAGCTCAAAGTTATTTACCTCAATTGAAGGTCTCGTGATGTTAGACCTTAAGCCTCGAGCACTATGAGTAGCGTAGTTCTTTAGTTGCTTGTTCTCATTGTTGGCCATGGTTGAGGTTGCTTGAATTTGCTCTGCTTCTAGTTGTCTTTGCAAGTTCCGTCTCCGATGAAATGTCTTGTCAATTTCCAAATCGACAGGAAGGAGATCTCCAATCGGGTTGGATCTGGGAAACTTTGATTAATAAAAAAAGAAGGAAAGAAATCTAAATTAACCAAAGAAGAATAAAAAGAAAGTGCAGAATTGTAAGAAGAAAAGAAATCTAAATTAATCAAATCACTATCCAATCAATTACAATATTGTTAGTCTCCGACAACGGCGTCAAAAACTTGATGTATGTATACTGTAAGTGCACGACTATCGTCAATTAATAAAAAATATTGATCCCACATGGACTGTAAAATTGAATACTGATTGAATTAGAGAAATAAGTTATCTAAAGAATCACAGTTTGTAAGGGTTTAGAGAAAGAGAACGTGTCGAGCGCAAGCAAGAAGATGAGGAAGAAATATGGATTTAAGGGAAACGATCCTAGAACTTTGATTTTGCCATGATGATCATTGACACTCTAAGTTCTATTTATTATCCTATATCAATGTTTGTTCACATGTAGGTGGTCTATCCCGAGATACCGATATAGACTTTTGGAATTATACTGAATGTTTACCCAAACTCGACGTCTACTTTCAAGGTGATCTTACTAGAGTGACCTCTTTCTTCGGGAGGCTTCTATCACGATACCACATAGTCCCTTGGTGTCATCCCTTACTTTGTGACGCCGAGTCAGGACAAACTCATTAAGCTCTGTGATAGCCAATGATGCCCTTATTGGGTTTTGGACTACTTTTGTGACTAACCTCTCATGTCTCGATCTTTATGGGTAAGAGATTTAGGTTCACCTTTCAGTCCTTCCCCGCGTCTCATGAGATACGAAGGTGCAGGTTAGTCTCACAAACGTGTATGCACAATAAAGCCGGATCATGAATCAAACACATCATTCAATAGAGAAAAAATAAATAGACTTATAAAAGCATGTCAATAATTCATCGGGCTACTCCCTAATCATATAATTTAGAGATCTATTCCATGGAGATAGAGTTATAACCGAAAGACATGGAATTAAATATCTACAATCTCAAAACTAAAAGAGGAGAGAAGAGGAAGCTTAGTCAATTGGTGTCGGTGTCTTTGGAAGGAACTCCAAGCTCCAAAGGTGGACTAATCACTTCAATAACTGCTTGGAATGGTGGCTCTAGGGTTCCCTGTCAATGGAAAAACCCTCCTTTGCTGATCTAGTGGCTTTTTGGACTTTTTATAGCCTTTCCAACCGTTAAAAAATGGTTGGAAATGTTGGGTTTTATCGAGCCGCAAAACTGCTTTTGCGTGCGGAAACCCCGAACCCCATGACAAGAAGATCCATGCGAAATATAAAATGATCACATACATGTTTTCTATCTAGATCTACTTTAGATCTACATGGTTAAGAAGATTACCCT
>JBBUKS010493239.1:0-15097 GCA_038050645.1 Hedychium gardnerianum
CGGGGGAGGGAGGTGTTGGTGGAGGCCGACGGCTGCGCGCTGGAGGGGCTCTGCATTTGCTCTTCCGACAACCACTGCGCACCGGATCAGGGGTATCATTGCCGGCCGGGGAGAGTGTACCAAGAAGCTCGCGTGTGCAGGAAGATTGAAGAAGAAGAAGAAGAATGGGAAGGTCTGATTCAGCGTGCATGAAGGGTGTTTTAATGAGTATTAAATTTTATATGGTAATATTATAAAAAAAATAAAGTCCAGGGTGTGAAATGAAATTGGTTGTTTGTGTGCTATCCACTTGTATCGTTTGAAATCATAAATATCGATTTGATGATAAAGTTGGACATGTCATTTATCTTTTTGATGTCTTCTTGCCTTGATGCCAATGCCAAGGGAACTAAATAACAGGGAGTCTATTGTTACCAACCAAATTTTCATGTTTTTTAACAATCGATTCATAATAATAGAGAGTTGAACTAAATAATAAATTAATACAATTATGTTTGATAAATTATTTAAATATTAAATTAATACAATTATTCATCGATTGATAATCGATCGATCGCTTTTATTAGTACAATTATGTTTCAGATTAAAATTTTTGATGTTTGATAAATTATTTAAATTTTGATTAATTTCCAATAGTTCATATTATCAACACTATTAGTAAGTAATTAATTAATAAAATCATGTCATGATATCAATACAACCAAATAGGAACACAAATATGATATTTCTACTCGAGTTATCCTCCTACCTTTGTCAAATATCAAAAGAAGAGCGGCAAAAAGCTCCTCCTATAAGGCTATAACGATGCATAAACGTAGGAGGATAAACGCAATAAGACATCATGATAGAAGTCACACAAAGTCAACATCAACAAAATATAAATAAGTACCAAGAAGACACACAACTAGCATAAAAATTAAATAAACCATAAGAGTCTACACTGTCCATTATCACATGTCGAGTCAAAACCACAATATCCACAACAAACAAACAAACTATACAACTAGTAATCGAAAGGGAAACAAATCAATTAATCGTGCGCGTCCAGTAATCAACTACGAATCATCATTATCACCGTTATCATCGTCAATATCCTCAACGACATACTCACCAACATCAACACCGACACTATCAGATGAAGATGACAGCGGAGGAAGCGGGTCAAACGTCCATGAATAATGGTGAAAAAAAATATCAAAATTTCGATATAACATACTTATCGTAATGAATTATACTGAAACATTCCGATTTAATTATATACCAATTTTTCGATATCAATATTGATATAAGATTTATATCAAAATTTTCGATATACCATAACGATATTAAAATTTTATTATAAACGGTATGCAATTAATACCATACCGAAAATTCGGTATATCGAAATTCCGATACGATATTGGTATGGATTTTTTTTATATCAAAATTTCAATATGCTAACGGTATTTCTCCTCTAACTGCAGTTGAACGAAAGGCCATTTGAAGATGATGTTGATGGAACTACCTGTGTCAATAAATACCCTCTTCACCATGTAATTAACAATTCAGGCTTGGATCACCAGAATGTCATCATGAAGTGTTTCCATCCCTTCTAAATCTTCAGGCCCAAAGTTGATTGTCGGACCCTTCTCGTTTATTCGAACTTACATATGTGGTCCTCAAGGTCTATGGTTCAATAGTGTTCTCTGATTTGTAATGCTTGAAAGTGTCAGAGTAACCCATCTTGGAGGATACTTTTCAAGAATGGGGGGCTTGGAGGAGCTTTCACTCCATCTGGTATGAGGATCTTTTCATTCGATGAACCTCGATGTGGGGTCTCTCCTGAGGATTCCAAAGATGACTCTTGCGCCACCGACGTGCCTACCAAGGTAAGGATCGCTAACTAAGGCGTTTCCTTGGGTCAGGTAGACCTTTGGCAAGGTACTTATGGCACTTACATTGATCCGATAGGCACTTCGCCGAGGGGAGGTATAGACGGTATTGATTGTTGTGACTATCCCTGTAACACCGTTTGTACCATCGCGGCGACCAACTTGTTGAAGTCTCCTATTGCCATGGTGATGACTTTGCGCTTACCTTTGCTTGTGAGAGATAATAGCTTTTTATATAGTCGTGCTTGCTTGCCCACGTTCCCCATGTGCTTTGAATTTTTCGCTCACATTATCCCATTTACTAGGAGTAAATGTGTATGTTTCACACGTCCTCCGTAAAATAAAGGCTACGTTGTCTGCGTCCTTTGTGAGCAATTACTATCTATTCCAAGTGATGTGAAGGAAGCGATCCGGGTCAAAAACCTTTGAGAGTCGGGGCCAGCTGGGAGCCGGGATTGCATGGAGTCGGGAACCTAGGAGAATCGGGGCCGCTAGGAACCAGAGCCCGCTGGGAGCTGGGGTATCTTGGTGAGTAAGGGAGTCTTAGAGAGTTGGAGCGTCTAGGAGCCGGGATTGCATGGAGTCAAGGAACCTAGGAGAGTAGGGACTCTTCCAACTGAAGATGTGTCATCTTAGTAGGATTATTGACCTTCCCATCATGTGACACCTTCTGATTATCTCCCGTATCAATGTACAACTCAATAAGCTCTTAAGGCCGACAACAGAACAAACTTCTTTGGAAAATGTCTGGAGTTGGTAACCCTACAGCCAAGAGAGGAGACAATACAGAAATAATACATTTGATTCATCTGTAGTCCCAGAATTTGGATCTCTCAATTTTGTCAAAAGGTTTTTAATATGGCAGGGTAACAAGTTTTTATCATTGGCTTTCAAATCTTCAATATTACAAACATAAATTATGGTGCTTTGAGTTTGGTTCAAGGAGAAGTTTTTGGTAGTTTTTGCATGTGCACCACAGAATGTGTTTCCCTGATTAAAGGTGGTGCTAGTTTCTCTAATATTGAAGGGTTCATATTGATTTTTTATAGCAATCTGGATTTTGAGGAGAACACTCACTCATAGAAGGTTTTTGCTACAAGTCTTTAAAGGTTTTTTTTTTTAAATTTGTTCTGCCTGACATCATACCTTCTGATGGACATTGCCACAATTGGTACAAGATGCAATGTGGAAAACTTTCCTAGTCCATCAATCGTGCTCAACAATCCAAAATCGTCCTATAAGAAGTCTCTTAGAGATGGGTTACCTCCTATTTTCACATAATGTCAAAAGGGACATCTTTTCTTAGGCACTCATCCTTCCTCTAACAGTAGAGATGTTCCATGATGTGTATATTTCATATAGATTTTTATCATATTTTATTACATATTTTATCTCATGTATTGAGCATTTAATATATGTTTTCATTTGTTTATGCTTCATTTTGATACTATTATAGTTTAGAGAGTTGCTCTTGTATATTTTCTTTGATATGGTGCGAAAAGGAGTCAAAATAAGATTTGTAGATAACTTTCCAAAAAAAAAACAGTTGTCATGGCCCATGGACAGGACCGTGGTCAAATTTGTAAGGTCGTGCCGAGAATTGGAAGCTCACAATGCTTGACATGGGGGGTCATGTCGGCCGGCACGGCCCGTGCTCCATTTTCAACCCTTCACAGCACCCGACACAAGGGGGCCGTGTCAGCTGACATGCGGGGCCGTGCTGGCCGAAACGGGGGCCATGTCGGTCGGCACGACCCCTGCTCGATTTTCCAACAGCCACCACGGGCAGCCCGTGCCAGTCGGCACGATCCATGCCCAATCCTCCGGAGCTCACAGCGGCCACCACGAGGGGCCCATGCCAGCCGACACGGGCTGTGCCAGATCCCAAACTTCCATCATGTGCAGGTCGTGCCGCACATGAATATATATAGAGTGATGATCTTCATACTTGACATCTCTCTATCTCTTCCTCAACTCATTCTATATGTTGGAAAGTCGACAAATTATTTATTTTCCCCTACTCCACGAGTAATCAGGAGTCGTGGGACCTAGCTTAATATTTTCTTTCCAATTCCATGGATACTCAGGAGTTGTGAGATTAAACTTATTATTTTTCTCTTAGATAGTGGTGGGTTGCCCCTCAGTCTTGGAATTAAGTCATACTCTCTCCAACTCAGTCATGGGCTTGTATTGAATTCGTCATCCCCTCCAAGAAGGGTCGACTCATTTCATTCTCCTTGACACGGGCTCTCAGCGATTTGCCTCGACCAGAGTTGACTCTTATTCATCATTGAGTTATGCAACAGCCAAATAGCCTTACGTCAATCCTCCAAAAATATAAATTATTTGGAAGGAAAAATAAATTATTTTTTATAAAATTATAAATCGTTCTTGAGATATTTTTTATATCAATAAAATTTAAAAATTATTCCCTAAAATATTAAAAAAGTATAGTAGCGCTGAAATTGTCAATAATGACGCCGATAAGAATGATAAATAATAAATATTCTTCCGTCCAAGATTTGTGGGGCCCATTTATTCGGATCTTAGTGGGCCATTCGCTTAATACGGCCAGGTAATTGCCGCAAGTTACCAACGCTCTCGACCCAATTGTACCCGGATGATGTGCTTCTCTTCTCTATAGTGGGTCCCGCAAATCCTCCGGTGGGCCCCACTCAGAATTGGGGACACGTAGGATGGGTAGGTGGGTGGCGAGTTTCGTTCAAAATCCTTAGCATATTCCGTTTTCGTCCACAGATTCGTAATGAAGCAGTTGCACCGTTGAAACGAAACATGTCTCCGAAGATTAAAGATAGAAGAATTGGCGAAAATCGACCGATTCTTCGAAGCGCCCCCCGCCCCGATTCGAAACGCGACCAGCAAACCCTATATTTTGTCGCCCAGATCCATCACTGTTTCGATTCCTCCCCTTCCCTCTCCTTCCGCTGCTGCCGGCGTTGGCACAGGAGGAGCCGGGGAAGGTGGAGGTGGCATTTGAGCTCCACGCATTGTGTCGCATGTGAGGTACGGACGGAAAAGGGCTCCTTTTTCCTGTGCTTTGTGTTCGAATCCATGGATGATTCCGAGGATTTCACTGCCCCGGCCGGCAGCAGAGGCGCCGCGGGGGAGGGAGTGTTTGTTGGGACGTTCTCTCTGGGACTTACCCCTTCCAATGCCCTTCGTCGGTCTATGAGGCGGAAGATGGACGCCCGGGGAGCCGACGCGTCCTCCGGCGTCGCCAGGGTGGGGATCGGGAATGAAGCGGCGGCCCTGCGCGAGGCCCTCTTCAGTCACCAGCAGACGGTCCAGAAGCTGCAGGCGGAGCTGGAGGAGGAGCGAAGCGCCTCGTCGTCAGCTGCGCAGGAGGCCATGTCGATGATCGTCCGCCTCCAGCACGAGAAGGCGGAGGCCATCATGGAATCCCGGCAGTTCAAGCGCGTGACCGAGGAGAAAATGACCCACGACCAGCAGGAGGTCTCCAGGCTCGAGGACCTTCTGTTCAAGCGCGAGCAGGCAATGCAGGCCCTATCCTTCGAGGTCCAGGCCTATCGCCATCGCCTCCTCAGCTACGGCTTTAGCCTTGACGGCGATGCGCCTCCCTCAGAGCCGCAGACGCCTGACACGGCTACCTCCTCCTTTGCCATTCCCGCGATCGAGTTCCCGCAGGAGTATCCTCCGATTAGGTGCGTCAGCGATGCTGGTGCCGAACTTGATAAGTACCCTCCCGGCGCGACTCCACGCGGGCACCTCCAGAAGCTCGAGCAGCGCATCTTCCAACTTGAGCGGACGCCAAGTAGCATGTTTAGGAGTAATAAGGAAAAGGGAATCATAGTGGGGCATTCACCTAGTGGCCGGCCTAGGCATCTTCGAAATATTTCATACGGAAGCTTTGGTTCCGTCCTGGAATTCAACAAGGCGGAGGAGTTTTCGGCATCCATTGATGCTGCGTCAGAATACGATGATATGAGCGACAGAGTGTACACTGTGGATGCCGTCCACGGAGCCAGTGACGACTATGTTAGCACACCAAGGGAGCTTCAGAACAGAAAATTTCGGATGGGTAGTGGGGTTGAGGAAGTAGAAATAAGCAAGCTTCAGATGAGGCTACAGGCACTTGAAGCCGATAGAGAGTCCATGAGACAGACACTGATTTCCATGGGTACAGACAAGATGCAGATGGTAATATTGAAAGAGATTGCTCAGCAAATGTGCAAGGAAGGGCCAGCAGGAGATAGGATTGTAAACAAACCTTCTTCAAACAAATCTTCTTTAGTAGCGACCATCAAGGTAATGATTTATTTACCAATGTTTTCTGAGTGTGCAATTCTCGCATGCCTTCTTTCATTTTAAAATTAGTCTTCATGTAACTTGCACAAATGGAAAACTTTTGTAGTGAATCAACATTCCACTATTTGCAATCATTATTATATTCATGCATGGTGTTGGCCAATTATCTGAAATTCACTGCTTCATCTTTCTTTTTAGTTCCCAATATTATGTTATGTTTACTCATCCAACTGCTAAATTCAATGGTGATGCAAATATAGAAGAGATAAGAGGATTGTCGTATTAAGTTCAAGACCTTGGGTCTTTTTGTTTCCAGAAGATGGACGTTTTTCTCTTTTATTGTTGATTTCTTTGAAAAAAAAGGAAGCAACATCATAGAAAAAAAAATAATGGATCGAAGTTTACATATTTTGGCTTGAAAATGTGATGAGATGAGTCCCAGCCCCTTTAGGAGGTCATATGACTTTTGATTCTATTATTTTTGCCCCTACCAGAAAAAACCAATCATTCAGTGTTGACTGATTGGTTTCAGAACTAGTAATCCACGAGCCATTTAGCGACTGATAAGGCATTTGTAACTACTATTTCACAACTTTAGATTGTATTGATTTCGGAGAGACAGAAGTAAATTGTTTAGGATGAAATGTATTAGCTAGTCTCTATAATATCTGTTATAGTTCATTATTATATTGATGAAGTAAATTGATTTGTTAAAACTAAAAAATTGCCATGTTATAGTGGTTAAGATGCAGAAGAGACTTCAACAAGGAATTGACCCAACCTAACCTATTTTAAGAGACATTTTGCAGCCTTGTAGAGTCATAGGTCATATGTCTACTAAGTAACTTGGAGTGTGATATTATTTTTATTGTTTTTGTGAATAGGAGGGTTGTTACTTGATCTTTTGGTCTAATTTTATCTTTTTATAAGAAACTCTACTATATTTTATCATACAGTGTATGTTGAAACTCAAACGAGTAGTCCATTGCCTCTCAATTCTTCTGGATGGTATACTATATCAGAATGAAGATCCAAAATTTAATGTATTGGAGAAATAATAACTTTTAAAAATGTTGGTTTATGACTTTCGTGAATGAGTAATGAATCACTAACTACAGTCTAGTATTCTCTATTTTCAATGTGACTGTTTAGTTGATTGCAGCATAAGGATATAGTTGTTCTAGGAAAGGAATTCTTGCATTCCAAAACCAGAGTCGTTTTATGTCCTGTCAACAGTTGTAGATGGGAAAATGGAAATCACTGAGCCCAAGTAAGAGAGATCTAAACTGCTTCTTTGAAAAGGATATGCAAATCGCGCATATGAAACATTAATAACAAGAGAGTGAGCAAACTTGCTTTAGGGGGCAAGCTAATAGTATACCAGCTGTTATTTTTCTCATCATTTTATTGTTTCATTACTTGTCTGTCTTCATGTGCTTTTATCTGTAAATTAATTAAGCTTCTTAAGAGCTTTCATGAACAAGTTTGAAACTATATTCTTTCATGCATGTCTGCTGTATGGATTGGACAAATGCCGACTACAATTCCTGATTTCATTCCTTCTCTGTATTTAAAATCTTTGATGCATTAACATGCCTAGGGTCATCTCGAAGTTTAAGCAACTCACCATATCGCGAACTCGTTGTTTTCAATTTCATCTGTTTTCCTCCTGATATTTGTTTTTTTTTCTCCTAGAGTGCCATCTCATTATACTTTGTATTCTGGAGAAAGAAGCCATCTCGAATCAGGTGAGTTTGTGATTTTCTCAGATAGTTGTTAGAGCTATTGAGTTCTTACTGCAAATTGTGGACTCTATCCTTGTAGGTATCCATTCGGGATTACCGCGGCCACTGTTGGTTTACTACTGCTTTTAGACAAGTCCTGTCGCGTTACTTCTCACAAGAACACGGCTAACGACCGCAGTTATTCAGTTAGATATCGACAATGTTGATGTTAGCAACTACTCAGAACACTAACTTTCCAATCCATATGATCCTGGTTTTTACTCTCATTTCTTAGGTGATGTGTTAACTAGCTCATCTACTTTGAAGCATTGTTTTTTCTCCCACAAAGGGAGAAAGATTGGTTTAAAATTACCATTTTTTTTTAACTTATCCATGTCTAATATTGTGGCTAATTATCAAACTTTATCGAATTCATTCACAATTCTTTTTTCTTATATCATTGCAATGAAGTAAATTATTATCACGATTAAAAGCAACACTTTATTTATTCGTCAATCTTATACACAAAGATGCATTAACAAAGAAAAAGGGAGAAGTGTAAGTTGAGTAGATAAAGTCATTCAAAAAAAGTTTTTGTTCTTTTTTTTAATAAATGCTTTTAGGTATTTTTTTTTATTTTTGAAATATTAAATTATCTATTTTAAGATGTTGGATGTAATATTATTGCTTATGATATTGTATAATTTTTGAGGGGGAAAATGAAAATTGCCTAAATAGTTATGGAGATTTTATGTGTGTGTACTTAGGACGCGGTTCCTATATGCTTGCCATACGCGACGAACTTAAACCTAGTTTTCTACTCGTGGAGATGTGACGTTGTTTAACGGGGCACCTTTCGTCATCCTCTTCGATTTGTGGGTAGCTATTTGTGTAATCGAATACGAGTATCTCTAATAAATTTCCGGACAAGTAACTACATCCCCACCATCCATCCATAAAAATCGTGAATGGAAAAGGGAAGAATGAAACGACCGACACGCGGTTCCTCCTCTTCCGCTTCTCTCCCTCTCTCGCTCTAGGGTTTCTGGATCGGTACTCTCGTTGATCATCCGCTGGCGTAATCGGCAGCCGGTGCTGCCACGCAGTCCATCGATCCTCCCTCTGCTCCGGTCTCGAGGCACTCTGTCTGAGGTATTTGCTCGATCGCTTTTCTGCTTCCTGTCGTATTCTTGCTCGGATCCTCGGCGGGTTGGATCGAACTTCGATCTGAATCTGTTTTGCTAAATTGTATGCCTCCTGTTCGATCGATCGATCTGCCACTCGCCGAATCTCCTCCTGAGCGATCTCAATCTGGCTTGTTGCTTTGTCGTTCCTCTCTGCTTTGTCTGTAGCTGTATGTAGTGTTTGTTAGAAGTTTGCGATTGGACTATCCTTGGGAAATTTATTTTTCGAATTTTTATTTCCGTATCTGGATTCAGAATTGAATTTCTAGTTCGCTTTTAT
Organism: Hedychium gardnerianum; assembly: GCA_038050645.1. Taxonomy (NCBI): domain Eukaryota; kingdom Viridiplantae; phylum Streptophyta; class Magnoliopsida; order Zingiberales; family Zingiberaceae; genus Hedychium; species Hedychium gardnerianum. The sequence goes on from JBBUKS010493239.1 coordinate 9,347, forward strand.
TCCTAATTGAACGGCGTACTTTCTTAGGTTTGGTGATGGATGTTACTGCAAAGATGGAGAGCCACTTATCATCAGCTGCAGCTTTCGTGGAAGGAGGCATCCAGGATTCTTGTGATGATGCTTGCAGCATCTGTCTAGAAGCCTTCTGCGAAAGTGACCCTTCCACGGTGTGTGGTCTTTCGGGTATTTGTATTTATCCAGAATTTGATAATAACTCTGCTTTCCAGTACAGTTCAGTAGATTTATGATCTTCTCTTTCGTTGTTTTTCAGGTTACTAGTTGCAAGCACGAATACCATCTACAATGTATTCTTGAATGGTACTGCCTTTGTTATTCTCTCTGTTTTTTTTTTGTCCTGCTTGTGTTACTGAACTTGTTATTTTACTGTTTGTTTCTTATACATGCTATTGTAAAAAAAAGGTCTTAGTTGCTGGAGATGCCTTTGATAAGTAATCTAGAGCATGTGATCACTTGTCTTGGAGTGTATATTCTCATAATAGTTGAATCAACTCGTGCCTTGGTTTAGTTTTGCTTTATTACATATCATTACCACAAGCTAGTTTCCTGTTTTATCTTTTCTTTACCAAAAAATTTATTTCTTAAATTTGTTCTTAATTAGGTGCCAAAGAAGTTCTCAGTGTCCTATGTGTTGGCAGGCTATTATTTTGAAAGATCCAACCAGGTACACTAGTTAAAAAGGACTGGTCAAATGTGCTTAGAAAGGTTCTTATCTTTTCTGATCTTGATCGTGGCAGCCAAGAACTACTAGAGGCTGTGGTGCGTGAAAGGAACATAAGACTTGACCATGCACGAACTACCACCATTTTCCATCATCCAGCGCTTGGTGATTTTGAGGTGCAGTATCGGGGCATTTTAAAACTACTATTGAATTTTCATGCGTGATAACGAAAGGGCAACAGTCATTTCCAGTTACATAATTATTGTTTCTTTATGAGCTTTTTGTTGCAGTTGCCAATTGGTGGAAATGATGCTGAACTAGAAGAGCGTATCATTCAGCATTTGGCCGCCGCTGCCTCCATGGGAAGAGCACATCACATTACCAGAAGAGAAGGACGAGTTAGATCAGGATCTCATAGCCGTCCACAGTATCTAGTTTTCTCTACAAATTCAAATGTTCCATCTGTGGGTTCTGTGCCTGCTTCCTCTCCTTCAGGTGGGGATAATGAATCGTCTTCCACTTCAATCACTGCTGCTAATACATCAGCTCCAAATAATAGTCCAGGAGGGGAATCTGCTCAGGCAACCAATGATCTTCCAAGTCAGGCTACTCAGGTTCCATTTTTGACATCTGAGGCCGGTAGTTCTCCAAGCAGGCCTATAATTTCAAGTCCCAGGTACTCGTTAGTACTATATATACATAAATCTATTTTTATAATTTCTTTTATATTCTTGTCAAACTACATTGGATCCTGATCACCACTAATATTTCAGGGCTCCTACTGAGCATTCATCTCCTGTTAATCATGAAAGACCAGGACCTTCTGAGCTGCAATCTTTCCCAGAAACTCTGAAATCTCGCTTGAATGCTGTCTCAATGAGGTATTTTGAAGATTGTGCTGCGTTCTCAATTTTCATTTCCATTATATGAAATGATGATTATACTATTTGCACATTTGCAATTAGGTATAAGGAATCTATAGCAAAAAGTACTCGAGGATGGAGAGAGCGGCTATTTTCACGAAATAGTTCTGTGGCGGATATTGGTTCTGAAGTCAGGAGAGAAGTCAATGCTGGAATTGCTACTGTATCACGAATGATGGAGCGCTTGGACACAAGGGAAAGTAGAAGAACTTCAAGTTCTTCTCCTTCGCCTAGTGCCGAAGTACATGTGATTGTGGAACCGAATAATGAGGGTGTTACTGCCAATCAAGCTGACACTTTTGTGAATAGTGGTATTTCATCAACATCTGATGTGGCAACTTCAGCTCCTAACTAAGGTGTATTGCATTTTCTAACTATGAGCTTGCTGTAGTATTTTGTGCCAAAGATATAGCATTCTGCTCTTTTATTGCATTGCTTTGTTTGGATGAAAGTTCCATGATTTAGATTGGGATCTTATAATTCCAATTTTCAAGTGTTGTGCCTTCTATTGCACATATTTAAACGAGGTTGCAAATTAAGCTGCTACTTGCTTGGGTTTGATTCTACCTATATGACTATTCGAATTAAATGTGACCTTTTTGACTTTTAAAATGTTGTGGACCTAATTTAACTTAATTTGATTACACTTGGATCGTGATGCATTTGATAGTTAAGTTGCACAAAAATCACATCAAACATTATTTGATTTTCACATAGAAACTTGAACAATTTTCTTATTCAAAATCTTACTGGTCGTCTGTGGTTGGACTTCATGTTACTGTTGTCAAAGGTGTGAGATGCATTTTGCATTTGGAGACTATCCCTGTAGCAACTCTCACATGAAAGATTAGCTTTCTCTTTAAACAGATTCATCTTGTGTGAATGACTTTGTTACATTTATTTAATTAGATATTTTTCTATTTTCTGGATGCTATACAATATATATAATTCAGATTTCAAGCATTGTATTAATAATATCCTGTCATTTGGCATTATCTTAGTTGACTCTCAATCATATTCTCTCAACATGCACGCACATACGCACACTTGTTCTCATTTATATAATGTTAATGATAGAGAGAATAGAGAGTGATTGCAGCCAAATATTTATCTTTCATTGGGTTACTTGAATTTTTGTTGGTTGTAGCTGTCCCATTTTTTAGGACCTCATGCTTATTAGGATATTTGGTTCAAGAGCTTTCCATACATAACTTGCAAAAGAAAATACATCCCCAGGGAAGGTTATCCTGTTTGACAAATTAATCAACTATAAATGGCTAGACTTGAGAAGTTGCTCATAGAAATCTTCTCCAACTAGGGATATGTCCCTAAGACCTCTGTATTTTTATCCTGCCAAAATGCTTATAAATTTAAAAGAAATGAACTTCAATCAATCTGACCTAAACATGAACTTGTAGTAGCTTGGTGATTCTTTCAAACTTTATAGCTTTAGCATGAACACTGTGAGGATATGAGTTATAACTTCTCTAGCTTATTTATCCAAGTCTTGAATTGTGTTAAATGATTAAGTATGAACCCTAAATTTCCTCCAACTTAATCCTCCTCTTTTAACCTTTTCCATATGTTTCATGATATTGGTTTGAAATATTATAAATTATAAAATGAATTTTTTTTTGTCGTCTATCCAGGTGTTATTAGTGGTTCATGAAAATTGAACTCTGGCTTATATGGTCTTCTCTACCAGACAGTGAATTCTACAAACAAGCAAGATGCTACAAGTGGAGGCTACAAATCCTCTGACGCTTGAGAAGTTTTTTTATTTTATGTTTTTTTTTTTTGATTTCATCTGTATAAAGTTAATTCATAGAGAAACTCTAAACAATAATTAGGGATGCATTACTCTAGTGCAAGGTTATGATCCTGCAATGCCTACAAATGCTGGATTGAATGACCAACTTTCTGGATTCAAGCATTCAAATGCAGAGTGAAAAAAAAAGTTTGTGGTATTTTTAATTACCCCTCCAAATCCTTGAAGTCGTATTGCTATTTTTTTTATAGGTAAATGAGCATGTTTATATATGCAGGTTAGAATATACAATGGGAGTTACTTATATCTATGAAAGTATCAGATTAGATTAGAGTAAATACCTAGGGACTGATATACATTGTATTTGCACCGATCTAACTATTCTTTTTATTTCAAACAAACAATTAGTTATGCATGGCTATGACTTTTTGTATAATGTCTTTTGAAAATTTTGAGTATCCTTTCATAAGTGGACATTTCTCGGTCCTCCATGCCTCCGTTACAGCTTAGGAATTGAAAAACATGTACCCTTGTGTCTCCACTTCTTATCGACATATGAAGTATGTATCAAGTCTTCATGGGATGAACTGTTGATTAGTGCATGAGGTGTTGTCATAATGAGATTTGTGGGTCAAATCCTAGTAGTCAGGTTCTTGTTCTTCCTTATGCAGTAGTCACTGTTCGGGCTAGCTAGACTAATCCCCATGATTTACTTCTTCCGTGTTGGTCCTGGGACGAATTGACGGGAGTGTTGGGGGTGAGTGTTTCATCTTTTATCATAATAAAGTATGTATCATCCTCAAGATAAAGCTGGTAGTCCCTCATAATTAGGCTCCTGTTAGGCATGATATTTTTCTCATAATCCGATGGAGGATTAATATAATTTGATTAAATTATAATTTTTTATTATTTTTAATCACATTATTTATATCCTACTTGCATATCTGATTAAATTGTATTTTTTTATCTCCTACTTATTATCATTATTATCTCCTACGCTAACATTTATAGTGTGAATATATAATTCAGTTGTAGATAACTCTTCCATACCATACTAACTTGTTAGCGATTGCCGTGAATCTTCTACAGTCCCAATTGCTATATTTAGCATATTTCAGATTGCTATATTTGGAATGACTCCATTAAAATTAGTTATGATGTAATTGATGATAGATATTTGCATTGAATTGTTAGGGAAGTTGTGATTGATGATGGATATTTGCATTGAATTTTTAGTGAAGTTGTGATAGATAAAATATAAAATTGAATTGTCTATCCAAAAATTAATCGGATTGTAAGGATACAATAATAATCAAGTCTTATTTTATTATGTAAGATCGATTATATAAATCCTTTTATGTTATTGAGCTTCATCCCCTACTATATCATCATTTATATTTAAATAAATTTTATTTTATTTTATTATTGTTAACTAAGTTTTTTTTGATCTTTCTCGTTTGATGTGTGTATTTATCATAGTTTCATATCGCCTAACTGAAACATTTATTTGTCGTCTAAGTATATGCCAGTATCATTTCAAACGTGTCTCTTAGAGTTTTTTCTCAATAGATGTTACTCCGACTTTTTCTCTAATGTTCTCATTTCTTATTTTATTCATCCTCGTATGTCCACACATCCACCCTAACATCCTCATCTTTGTAACTCTCATCTTCTACTCATGTGCTCGAGTCATAACCCAACATTCAACTCCATATAACATAGCAGGTTTAACTGTTATTTTATAGAACTTTTCTTTAAGTTTCAGATGTACTTTATAATCACATAAAATATCCAACGCACATTTCCATTTCAATCAAAACATTATGTTTGTATTCTATGTAAGACATCTCTCACAATCCCTTAATCGTTTTGTAAAAATGATCATAAATACTTAAAGTTCTCAGTTTCACACAATTCGTTATCTCTTATTTTAATAATTATCTCATTAAATATAATATTATTAAACTTAAATTTCATATATTCTATTTTTATTCTACTAAATTTAAAATCTTTCACTTCTAGTGTTTCTATCAAAATTATAGTTTAGCATTTACTCATTCACATGTCTCATATACTCAAATAATATCATCTGCAAACAACCTACACATTGGCGGACGCACAGGGGAGGCTGAGGGAGGCTTCAGCCTCCCCCAACCTGGCCGCCACCCAGTAAGACTGTCGAAGATTGTCCCTCATTTTTTTCCCGAATCCCCTTTTTCTTCCTCATTTCTTCTTCATTTTTTCTTTCTAAAAGCTGAAATCTTAATCACCCCAAACCTCCAAGGCTCCAATCTCCAGCCTCCAGGCGGCAGCAGCGGCAAGTGGACGCCGGACAACCCCCCCCCGAAATTTAGGCCCCCCTAAATTTTTTTCTAGTTTCG
>JBBUKS010493259.1:0-15095 GCA_038050645.1 Hedychium gardnerianum
AATGTTAAATGCCTATAAACAACCTTTGCTTATAGAACCCTCCATTCACATGCCTTCAAGTAGCCACCCTCTTTCAATGTTTAAATTTTCCACATTTCAACCTTTTTTAAATACCTTTCATCACAACATGACTATCCATAAAAATATGCTAGAGCAACATCACTCTATGTTGGATGAACAATTTCAATATATTCGAGAACATTTCAAGAGAGAGTAAGAGTTGTTTCAAAAAGATAATTAAGTTCATGGAAGTGCAAAGGAATGATTAGAAGAAACAAGAGGAATTTCGGACTATAATGAGACAAACTCATATAAAAATTGCCTCTATGTATATTTATCACAAAAACTTAGAAAATAAGTGTTGATGCCTATTATAAACGGATTTGAAGGATTCTCCGATTTTCCCCTAGCTCCAGCTTATTGATTTCATTGGGACAATGAAATATCCAAGTCTGGGGGAGAGTTGTACACATGTACATAGTTTTATTTTATTTTATTTTATTTTTGCATTTTCTTGAGTTATATTAGTTTTATCCCTGAATTTGTTCATTTATTTTAGTTTGTTTGTTTTAGTTTTCTGGCATGTTAGTTGAACCATCATCACGTTTTAGCATGACTTGTCTTCTTGCAAAAATGCTAGCACACTCTTATCTAGATTTTCATGTATTGTGATGCATGTGTCAGTATGTTCATTGAACTATTTTTTTTCTATCTATAGTAGCATGAAGTGAGCATGTATGTAATTGTATGACTTTGATAATTGGCCTAGTCTTAGGATCTCTTTCACACTATGTTTGATATTGATAGTTGATACATCTAAAAATAGTCATGATTCATAGAACTGGACTAGTACTCGTGTTTCTAAGGTGATTTCTCAATTATATTTTGGTTACTGGAGAAACTCGGATCACGTCAGCTCATTTGGAAAAATCAAAAATCCTCTATTTATTTTAGTGCTACGTATTTCTACATATAAGCATATAAAAAAATGAATAATGGTTAAAAAATAGTTGTTGTGAGTGGAAACTAACAAATTACCCTTTTGAGACTGAGTTAGGTTATTGGGGAAATAACTATTATGTTTCTCTTGATTCTGAGCTATCCTCTAAGACTTTGTGTAGTTGAGAAAGATGAATCATGTGTGTGGAAGGTAAGTGTCTATCGTCGGGAGCATAAGGAACACAGTTATATGACGACTTGACTATACTTGGGAGTTGATACTTGAAATGTTAGGTCACTTATTACACCAAGCACGAAGAACTATTACTTAGGTCATTCTCAAACAAATTCTTGTATCATGCCCACCAATGAAACTATATGATAGGATTAATGTGAATCACTAGGGATTAAGATGCACCTCATTGTCACATAAATCTAGATTGCATGTTTTTGCTTGAGGACAAGCAAAGGTTTAAGTCTAGGGTGTGATGTGCATAGATTATATAAATTTTTAGATACTTTATATTGCACATCTACTTATATTTCATTGACATGATCTACATTATCGCACCTCATTTTATTATTTTATCATATTTTTTACTCCATATAGTTTGAAGATCTATTTTTTCTTTATTTTCATTGACAGAATGTGTTTTGGAGCAAAACAGAACTTAAATGGAGAGAAAAGCAGAAAGCAGAGCAAAAAGCAAAGCAGCCAAGCCAAGGCACTGGTCGTGCCCCCTAGGCACGGGCGTGCCTCAACAACAGGAGGAACTCAAGGCACGATCATGTGTCCCAAACACGACCGTGTGACATTTTTGAAGAAGCCCAGGCATGACCATGTGTCTTAGACACAACCGTGTGTCATACCTGGGAAAACTTCAGGCACGGCCGTGTGTTCCAGGCACGGCCATGTCTGTCCAGCAGTGCTTCCTCAACACTGGGTCATGCCTCACAAGCATGGTCGTGCCTCCAATCTAGAAAGCCTCAAAAGCAGGCCATGCCTCTCAAGCACGGTCGTGTGCCAGAAAAAATATGGGTCATGCCCCATGCCTATAAAAGGGGATTTCACCCCTTTCTCAAAGGAGGGTTGTTCTTCCCTTCTAGGGAGAACACAAGGTCCATCTCCACTCCATTTTTAGATATTTCACCGGTGATCTGAGGTGATTTTCTTCGATACATCCATCATCTGAGCAAGGAGAGCACTCCTAAAGACCAAGATGACAACTAGTTAAGCATTTCTTCCCTCTTCTCTCTAGATCGGGCTAGAATATTTCTTTACTTGTCTTCGTGTTTTCTCTCCTTGTGTATGGAGTAGATCTCTTGAATTCTAGAGTTAGGGAGTATCTATGATCTGATTGATGATGTATGAACTATGGATATATCAATTTCCTATTTCTATGAGATGTTACCTCTTATACTATATGTATTGTGTCTTATACATGTTTGACGAAATGTGTATGTTAATGATGCATATAGATCTAGGGTGTATGCTTCTATGTTAAGGTTGCTACTAGACTAGATAATCGGGAGATCCTTAGTGACAAAGGATTCTCATTCAATCAAAAATTTATGTCTTTAGTGACAAAGGATATCGACACTTATTCCACTTTCTAGAGTTAAAAGATATTGAAATAGGAACTAACCCTTATTCATAGGAGTAGTGTGGAGAATTAGGAGATGAACATTTTATAGGGACATTATCTAACATTATAGTAAAATTGAAAACCTAGAATCACTCCCTAAACAAACCTTCACAACTCATTTCCCTCTCTTTTGGACCTAGAACTCACAACCAATTCTCTCTTTTTCAAGCTCTTTCTCTCTCTCTCTCTCACACACACACACTCTTTCTAGTTCACAAGCTTTCAATCTCAATTAGTCTAGATACTAGCTTCACAAACTCATTAGTGCATTAATCCGCAATCCCTATGGGATCGATATCTTTTTATTACTAACGACGTAGCCATGAACTTGCGGTCTCGTAACAAGTTTTTGGCGCTATTGTCGAGGATTGTTTGAGATTAACATGAGTGACTAGTGATTTAGTTAGCTTAGACCATTTTGTTTTCTTTTTCTTAATAGAATTTTCATTTTATTTACTTATGAATAGTATTTTTTTCATACATAGATAATCCAAAAATATTGTAATTTCATTTTTACACTATACATAATCCAAAAATATTATAATTTTATTTTTACATACATACATAATTCGAAAAAAATTCATTCTTGTTTCTTGCTTTTATACTCTATATTCTTTCTTCCTCTTTATATGAAAACTTGATTCAGAGTTTGTTCTTGTATGCGCAGAGCTGCAGATAATCTATTGTCATTTGATCTAGAGATAGATAGAACTTTCAGAAGAAGAAGAAGAAATCTGCAGAGTAATTCAGAAGAAGAGCAAGTAAAAATATATATGGCAAACAAACCACTCAAAGACTACGCCACACCTTATGCAAGGGGCCTCAGGTCTAGCATCACCAGACCTACTACTAAGACAAATAATTTTGAAATTAAGCCTTCGGTGATATCCATGGTACAATAAAATCAATATGGGGGTGGACCCAATAAAGACTCTAATCAATATTTAGAGACATTCTATGAAATTTGTAGAACCATAAAAATGAATGGAGTGGCAGCAAAGGCCATCCGAATATTAATGTTTGGATTCTCACTTAGAGATAGAGCAACGTCATGGTTAAATTCCTTACCTCCTAACAGTATTACATCTTGGGAACAATGTGAATAGGTATTCTAGGAGAAGTTCTTTCCTCCAAGCAAGATGACACATATGAAGAACTTAATAGCTAGCTTAAGATATAATGATGGGGAACCCCTCTATGAAGCATGGGATAGGTTCAAAGGACTTCTAAGACAATGCCTACATCACATATTAGAAAAGTGGCTAGTTATTCACACTTTCTACAATAAAATTAGCTATCAAACTAAGGTCTCTTTGGATTCCACAACAGCCAGAGCGTTAATAAACAAGAGTCTAGATGAAGCTGAGGAAATAATAGAGAGTGTAGCTACAAATCATCACCAGTGGGTGTCAGAAAGAAGTAATCCAATCAAAATTCCAGGAATACATAGGGTTAACACTTTGGATTTAATCTCTGCTAAGATGAATGCCCATACAAAAAATTTTGGAGCTATGAGTAATGATAAGGCTAATGTAATCTGTGCAAGCTGCGAAATATGTGGTAAAATGGACCATGCAAAGGAAACTTGTCCACTTAGAGCCATAACTGCACAATTAGCTCAGATTGAACAAGTAGATACAATAGGGAATTTCAACTCAAGACCCAACAACCCATATTTTAACACATACAATCCCAAATGGAGAAATCACCCAAATTTCTCCTATCGCAACAACAATCAAGAGCAAATGGGGCAAACATCAAATTTTCAACAGACTTCACATCCCTCAAGTCTAGAGAAATTACTTGAGGAAATGCAAGCCACCAAGTTGGAAATGAAAAATGATATCAAGAAGCTTTGCGGGAGAATGGATAATGTTGAGATCCACTTAAAGATTCTTGACAATCAAGTGGAACAAGTAGCTAGCACTTCTTCAAGACAACAAGGGTCATTCCCTGAGAAACCAGAAAATAATCCAGTTGAGCATTGCAATATCATCGAGCTAAGAAGCGGACAAACCTTGGGACAACACCAAGTGACCGCTACATCTGAAGGAATTGAGCGTACACCGATCGGAGAGTCAGCTCTTTCTTCTACACATAACAAGCACATCTAAGAAGAAGTTGAGAACAACGAACCAATTGAGGCTAGCCCACAGGGTAGAATCGTACCACCGATACCCTTCCCTCAACTGATTTCAAATGCAAAAAGGGATGAGGAATTTAACAAATTTATGAAGAAGATCAATGAATTATGTGTCGAGATCCCACTTATAGACGCTCTGTAACAAATTCCCAAGTTTGCCAAATTTATGAAGAATATCCTTTCAATAAGACGCAAGATAGATGGAGGCGAAACTATAACCTTAATCGCGGAGTGCAACGCTTTAATATCAAAATATATGACTCTGAAGTTGAAGGATCCAGGAAGCTTTTCTATTCCCTACACCATCGGGACCACTACTATTCAAAAAGTTGTTTATGATTTGGAGGCTAGTGTTAGCCTCATGCCTCTTTCATTGTGTAATAATTTAGCATTAAAAAACTTGAAACTCACTACTATGACACTACAACTGGAAGATCACTCCCATAGATACCCACTAGGTATTCTTGAGGATGTGCTAATTAAGGTAGGGAACTTCTTGGTCCCTACCGACTTTGTGGTCCTAGAGATGAATGAGGATTCTAAAGTCCCAATCATCCTAGGAAGGCTATTCTTGGCCACTATTGGAGTTATATTTGATGTGAAAGATCACAAAAAATGTGAAACCGCCACATCAGCGACCCCCCTAGAGCCGGTCCCACGGATATGGAGGGAGGTAAATGCAAGTACACAGGTGTAAGGTGCATAGAGGGGACTACCATAGACAATGACACCCTAGGGATCAACCCTTGTCCAATCCAGACAAACTACCATGCGCCCATCATCTGTGCTACACCCTAGGGACTGATGTGAAAGATAACAAGCTCACATTGGCAGTGGGAGAGGAGAAAGTTTGTTTTGATTTATCTAACTCCTCTTATACTCTACATGTATTTGATGATTGCAATAGGTACAATGAACTTAAATAAGTAGAGTCCAAGAAAAAATCTCTGAAGGAGATGGAGAAGCCACCAGAAGAATCATATTCTGATGGCAAAGGAAAAAGGGCTGGACCCAACTTTGAAAAGTATGTCATCCCAACAAAAGCAAGGATGGAAAGAAGAGGCCAAGCCTAGATGGTCATGGAGGAGAGGAACATAACCACTTCAAGGCTAAGGCTCTAAGTTGAGACAAACCAGGGGTTGAGCTAATGACCTTAAACAAATGCTTCTTGGGAGGCAACCCAAGACTTTACTTTAGATATAGTTTTTGCTTTTTTTCATCTTTGTTAATAAATTTTGTTAATATTTTTATTTTCTTTTGTAGGTTTAAAGGCCCACACGAGCTGGCTGTGGAATTTTCACAAGCGTGGCGGGCCAATGGTGGGAGAACAAGATGATGAAGCCAAAGGAAGGGCCTCAAAATAAAAAGCAAGATCGAGGGGGTGTTTTTTCCCACACGACTGTGTTTATCAAAACACGACTGTGCCCCCCATTAGCAAAAAAGTCAAGGGAAGACTGTACCCTTGAGGCACGACCATGTCACACATCCAAAATCTTCTCAAGCTTAAGTCATGCAAGAAAACATGGTCGTGTTTCCCTGCTGCAAGAATTCAGGCCCAGGTCATGCCCAAAAAGCACGATTGTGCTTCCAAGGCAGAGACTTCTCAAATACAGGTCATGCCCCCCAAGCATAAACGTGTCCCTTCTCAGTAGAACTCAAGACACGACTGTGTTTATCAAACACGGTCATAATAAATATCTCCCTCTCCCCCCAAAAAAACAACACAACCGTGCTTTATTCCACATGGTCGTGCCAATGGTGCAGAAGAAGCTCGACCACAAGTCATGTTTTTTAAATACGATCGTGTGACGACCCTAGAGTTATTACAACTCTAGGACACGACCATGTAACCCCATGGTCGTGCCTCCTGCCCCTTCCTATTCTTTTTCTCTCTTCCTCCTCCATCTTCTCCATCTCATAATCCCTCTTTCCATTCTCATTTTCTAATTTCTTCTCACCACCCAACAAGCTCTCACCCTCACTCTCCTCTATAAAGCAAACTTCTTCTCCCATCTTCCACAACCATCTTTCAACTCCCCGTAGTCTCTTTCTCAAGATTTTAAAATATTTTAGAAGAATATCGGGTTCACAAAAAGAAGGTACATCCAACAAGAAGGGGAAAGAAAAGCTTACTTCCAAGAATGAAGAAAGGGCACACTTCAAGGGTATGAATAACAACTTTGGAATTATTTTTGAAAATGATGAACAAAATTTTCATTTTAATTCTAATAAATCACCCTATTTCTTGCACTAAATATGTGGACTACGACACTTTGGATGCTTTAGGGTTTACAAATAATGTTGAATGGTTATTTGATAGGGTTGGATGGAATGGTATTATGAAGATGAATTACCCAACGTATACTAGAGTCACATTATAAATTCTAAGTTCCTTCAATTTTCAATACAATCACTAAGAGTCAAAAATAATTTCATTTAGGTTATTTAACAATAACTATGTTTGGACACTTGATGACTTCAATGCATGTTTTGACTTGCCATGTGATAAAAGATAATTAACGTCAAAGAACTTTAAATGCTCAGAGATATGGGATGCAATTGGGGGCAATGGAAGTCATTTTATACCGTCTATATCTTGGGCTACATGCATCGTATACTCAATCTTTTGTTATATCCACTTAGTAATGAGGTATACAATTTTTGGCCAAAGTAAAAATGAAGACACTGTGCGTAATTATGAGTTATTGAGTTTATGGGCTATGATTGAAGAAATTAATGTTAAAACATGGCTTCTTTTTGTAAAACATCTAGTTAGACTAGGAAAATCTTCTTTCACTAGTTTGATCATTTTGGGAGGATTACTCACTCATATAGGATTGTCTTAGGTTGTGACTTAGATGGATTGGAAATGGTGGAAAATACCCCTGGATTAGATATTGAGTTTTGTTTGGCTATACAAATGATACAAAGGGATGAACATGGATACAAACTTATATTGAAAGATATATTCCCTTTAGCTTTGCCAAATAATGACTTGACCACCATAAGAATCAAAGAAAATTGGTTAATGTTAAATGCTTATAAACAACCTTTGCTTATAGAACCCTCCATTCACATGCCTTCAAGTAGCCACCCTCTTTCGAGGTTTAAATTTTTCGCATTTCAACCTATTTTAAATACCCTTCATCATGACATGACTAACCATAAAAATCTGCTAGAGCAACATCATTTGATGTCGGATGAACAATTTCAATATATGCAAGAACATTTCAAGAGAGAGGAAGAGTTGTTTGAAAAGATCACTAATTTCATAGAAGTGCAAATGAATGATTGAAAAAAATAAGAGGATTTTCGGGCTATAATGAGACAAACTCATATAGAAATTGCCTCTATGTACAATTATTACAAAAACTTGGAAAACAAGGGTTGGATACCTATTCTAAATGGATTTGAAGGATTCCCCGATTTCCCCTGGCTCCACCTTATTGATTTCATTGGGACAATAAAATATACAAGTCTGGGGGAGAGTTATACATATGTACATAATTTTATTTTGTTTTGTTTTTTGCATTTGCTAGAGTTAATTGCATTTGCTTGAGTCAAATTAGTTTTATCCCTACATTTGTTTTTGTTTGTTTGTTTTAGTTTTGTGGCATGTTGGTTGCACCATCATTACATTTTAGCATGACTTGTTCTTCTTGCAAAAATGCTAGCATGATCTTATGTAGATTTTCATGTATTGTGATGCATGTGCTAGTATATTTAGTGAACTATTTTTTTTCTATCTATAGTAGCATAAAGTGAGCATGTAGGTAATTGTATGAGTTTGAGAATTGACCTAGTTTTAAGATATCTTTCATACTATGCTTGATATTGATAGTTCATGCATCTAAAAATAGTCATGATTCATAGAACTGGACTAGTACTTGTATTTCTAAAGTGATTTCTCAATTATATTTTGGTTACTGGAGAAACTCGGATCACGTTAGCTCATTTGGAAAAATAAAAAACTCTTTACTTATTTTAGTGCTATGTAATTCTACATATAAGCACATAAAAAAAAGCAAATAAGGGTTAAAAAATAGTTGTCGTGAGTGGAAACTAACAAATTACCCCTTTGAGACCGAGTTAGGTTATTAGGGAAATGACTGTTATGTTTCTCTTGATCTGAGTTATCCTTTAAGACCTTGTGTACTTGAGAAAGATGAACCATGCATGTGGCAGGTAAGTGTCATCGCCGTGAGCATAAGGAACATAGTTAGATGACGACTTGACTAGGCTTGGGAGTTGATACTTGAAATGTTAGGTCACTTATTTGCACCGAACACGGTGAACTATTACTTAGGTCCTTCTCAAATAAATTATTATATCATGCTCACCAATGAAACTAGGGGATAGGATTAATGTGATTTATTAGGGATTATGATGCACCTCATTGTTATGTGAATCTAGATTGCAGGTTTATGCTTAAGGACAAGCAAAGGTTTAAGCCTGGGGGTGTGATGTGGGTAGATTATATATATTTTTAGACACTTTATATTGCACATCTACTTATATTTCATTGACATAATCTACATTATCGTATCTCATTTTATTATGTTATCATGCTTTTTACTACACATCGTTCGGAGATCTGCTTTCTCTTTATTTTCATTGACAGGATGTGTTTCCGAGTGAATTGGTAACTCAACGTCAGAAAGTGGCATCTTCTCCTCCAATTAACAACCTGGTAACAAGAAACATCAATAGAAAGCAGGGGTGGTGAGTACAAAAGGAATACTCAGAGGATATAAGATAGATAGTGCATGATCAATAACAAGTACAATATCTCAAGAATGTAGAGGGAACAAAAGATATACAGTCTCACAAAAAGAATCAACTAACCATCATATGCATATAATACCCGTATGTCAATACTATACATGCACCCTACTCAACTGTAAATAGTATCAAGGGTAGTGCCAATAATACATAATATAGGTATAGCATCTCACATGCGTGTGCCCTCAATAACCAAAAAAGGTACAACATCTCCTATGCCTGTACCATCAATAACCAGCATAAGCACCATATCTCATATGTGTATATCGATACAAGTAATAGAAATTAGGGGTCTCATATGTGGGAGCAATACTCCACCACCGGGTATACAAACGAACAAGACACCCAACTCGTTAGCTGTGGACTACGGGACATATACTCTACCACGATCGTGTCTCTGCCCTAGCAGAATTCATGTCAGGGTCATGCCAGGAGGCCACGATCGTGCCTTTGTTTTAGCCAGGGTCATGTCAGGAGGGCACGACCATGTCTGTTCTCTAGCTAGTTTAACACCAAGGTTGTGCTTGAGAGGCATGACCATGCTTCATAAGAAAAGAAGCTCAATCTTCACGCCAAGGTCATGACCAGAGGCATGACCATGTCTTAACTCCAGCAAGACCCATGACCTTGACATGCCTGAGAGGTACGACTGTATTTATGGCTGTGTCTCAGCCTGTCTCTCTCACACGACATAGTCGTGCCTGAGAGGCATCGTCGTGCTTCATTCGACCTTTACACACCCTGGTTGTGTCTTTGAGACACGACCATGCACCCCAAAAAGAAGGGGTCATGCCCACTACATATAAAAGGGGTCTTCTTTTCCCTTTAGAAGGGAGAAGAGTTTTCCCCTCTTGGGAACCCACTAGATTCGAGGCCAGCACCAGATTTTAGAGTTCTACCGACGATCTGAGGCCAATTTCTCCATTCTGTCCACCATCCAAGCTAGGAGATCACTCCTAAAGACCTAAACTACAATCGGCTAAGCTTTCTCTTCTCTTTTTCTTTGAATTTGAGTTGTATAATATTTTATTCATTGTATTTGAGTTTAATCTCTTTGTTTATGGAGTAGATACACTTTATTCTAGGGTTAGGGAGTAATTATGATGTGTGATTGAGTTATGAACTATTGATATGTCATTTCCTTGTTTCTATGAAATGCTTACTTCTTGTGCTATGTGTGTTGTGTTGTGTACATGTTTGACAAAATGTGTATGTGAGTAATGCATATAGATGTGAAGGATTTGTTCCTATTTTAAGATTGCTTCTTGGCTGGATAATCAGGGAATCTTTATTGACAAAGGATACCCATGCAACTGGACTTACTATACCCTTACTGACAAAGGGTATCGATTATTAACCACATCCTAGGGTAATTACCTTTAAATAGGGACTAATCCTTTGCTTCATAGGTACTAGTATGGAGAATAAGGAGATAAGCATATTCTAGGGACATTATCTAGCATTATAGTGAAATCGAAAGCCTAGAATCTTCCCACAAACCTTGTCAACTTTCTAAATTCTCACAACCTTCCTCAATTCTCTAGCAACCAATACTGTCTCTCTCTCACTCTCACTCTGATTCATAAGTTTTCACACAATACGATAGTTTTTATAACTTTCTTCATAGACTCACTAGTGATTAAACCTCAATCCCAATGGATTCAATACTTTTTATTACTGATGATGTAATCGTGCACTTGCAGTAGCGTAACACGCTATCGTTCGATTTGTTTTGTGTTGTCGGGTTGCGTATGCCATCGAGCATAGAAATGAGTTGGATCTCTCCGTGTTTGGTATCATCGGGTTGCGAACGTTGCTAGATATCGAAATAAGGATAAAGTCTCTCTCTTGAAGAACTTGTCTCCGTTCGTCGGCTAGTACCGAAGATGGAACCGAGGCTCATGACTTTGCAAAGTCGTCTTGAGGATAACTCGGTATGGATATGAGTAGAGGCAAGTCTCATTAGGCTTCCTCGTTGATTCCGAAAGAGGCTAGCCTTGCAAGGCTAGCAAACACTCTCTACAAGGTTCAATTACGAACTCGCAGGTATACATTAGTTTCATAAAATTTTAATAATACGATTATGTCTGGCATGTTGTATCCTACATGCATGTGATGTGTGTGTTGTAATAAATTAGTTATTACTTTTTGTTTCCACTGTGCATTTTGTGAAACGTGTCCAACGCATGCATCCATCGGGCTCCCAACAATACTAGGCTTACCTTTTATTTGAATGTCACTCCTCCAATACTTTACCACCTAAGGGTCACTCTCTTAGGGTTTTCACTTTTGCCAAACATCCGGTCACCTTGACCTGTTTGGGCTTACAGCCTAACAAACATCCAATTTGTTGGATCGTGAAATACGAGAGAGAGGGGTGTGTGAATCTTATCCAAAAATCTTTTCTTTTTATCATAATCGTAAAACCTAATTAGAGTGTTAACAGCGGAATAATAAAAAGAAAAATTACTTGTTCAATTTTTCTTGGTTCAGAGCCTAGCCGATTCCTACTCCACGAACCCATGAACCCACGACCCTTCGGATCGTATTGTTGGGTTAATCTACTAAAAGCTCTTCTCTTTGAAAACTTTCGGAGAAGAAGCAAACTCACAAAGAAAATGAGGAGAATAGCAGCACACTGCTATCTCCTTAATGTATGCAGTAATAAACAAAGTAGTATACCGACAATAAGGATCGTAGATAGAGCATGGTTGACGGAAAGCTTTCCGACATTGTAGGATCAAGACGCGCACGACTAGCAGGAGTAGCAATAGCAAGATGAGGCACAAAATGAAGTTTTTTCGGCTAAGACCCCGAGAGCTTCTTTTATAGGTTGCGTTCTGTCGATTGAAAAATCGATCAGTTGATTGATACTTTCGATTGACTGATCTTCCTATCAATAGACTGAACCCACGCCCTTCCTTCTTTGCTTTGATCTGATCCGTTCGATATCGAAAATCATGTCTGATCAGTCGACTGATCCCAACGATGCCTTTCTTGCATGATTTGATCTAATAGCTTTTTATTGTCATATTTGATCAATCGACTGATCCTTTCTATTAGTCGACTGATCCCAATGTTTTCCAACTTTACAGCCTCTATTCGATCATGTGTTAATCTAGTCAGATCGATCGACCGAACTGCCCATTTGGTCGATCGAACCTAAGTTAGATCTGAACTTTATTTTATCTATAAAACAAAGATAGCACAGGAAATATAATAATAGTAATAGTCTTGCAAAACAAAGGTTAGACCAAATATAGTAATGCATGAGAAAGGAAGTTTGGCCTATCTTGATCTCAACTTAGAAACCTCCGTTGATTTCGTCAATAGGATCAGCACTTGAGGTTTGTCCCACTGGGACACGACCTCACTACACTAACTCCAGTTTGTTTACCTCACCTCACCTGCCTAACATCAGGTCCTCCAGACCTGTTTGGACTTTACTTAGCATCGGATCAACCTTCCAGGTCTTCCACTTGACTCGATATCAGGTCCTCTAGACCTATCGAATCCTCCTGCCAGATATCAGGTCCTCTTGACTCATCTGGACATCCTTCCTGGTTCCACGATCTGCCGAGACTTTCCTTTCCTAGTATCTAATCCTCCAGACCTACTAGGGCTTTGAGATCCTGCACATTGGATTAGTTCATCACAAAACAATAAGACATAACTTTGAACCTTTCACAACATCAAAACATAGGTTTGATTATGGTGCTCCCTGCACCAACAATCTCCCCCTTTTTGATGTTTCGTAATTCTTATTCAAAGTTAAGTTTAAATAATTCAGAATAAATGTAAAAAGAGCTCCTTCTTAATTTAAACTCTCCCTGTGAACTCAATATATCTTTGATACACATCAAAAAATGAGGTTTAACACTCAAAATTTCTTTTGAAATTGTATAAGCATCTTTAAAAGATGACACAAAATGTTTAAAAATTTGTTTCAAGTCTTTTTGAAAGTTAGATTTTGAAGATCACATAGAATATTTTGAAGACAATGTAGATTTTCACAAATTTGTTCTAAGTCTTTTCGAAAAATATTTTGAAGATTAACTTAGAAAATTTTGAAAACAATGTAAATTTTCAAAAATTTGTTCTAAGTCTTTTCGGAAATAATTTCAAAATTTTTGAAAACAATTTCAAAAATATGGAAAGCTTTTTCAAAATTTTGAATAAGAGTTATTTTGAAAATTAAAGTTGCTCCCCCTTAATTTGACAGTCATATTCATGGAAAGCATTATAACTTTTTAAAAAATGTATCCTAAAGTCCATGCAAGATATGACATGCATAGTTTTTGAAAATTACTTTAAAAGATTAAAAATAACTAGGAAATTATCCTTATTTTGAAATATCCTACTTTATTTTTTGTTATTTATCATATGATATCAGCTTTTGACTTAGGTTAGTCATGTTGAGTGATACATTTTGTTAACTATGACAAAATAAAATTAAGCTCCATAAGAAGTTTAGGAATTTTTAAGAATTTTCGGGGGTTAAATGAAATTATATGAAATTATTAGGGATTTAAATAAAATAAACTTTATTAATTTGGGAGTTGATAATAGCAATTACCCTAAGTTTATAATCAAAACCCTAAGTTTGGGTTATTAAAGTGTACCTCACGCAATTTCACTCGAGTTCACTTCGCCTCTCATCCCCGAGTTTCAGCCGCCACACCTCAACCTCGTCGACGGTCAACACCTCCGGCCGATCCGCCACCGCAGCGACTACTGATGAAGGCTAGTTGATTTCCTCATCCCCGCAACGGTGCTCTTCCTTCCCAACACGATCGCAGACCACTTCCCTCTTCAGCAGGGCTGAGCACAGCCGCCGCTGCCCTTTTTAGTGGCTGTCGCCAACTCCCAAAGTGTTATCGTCACCTCCCAAAGTGTTGTCGCCCTCCTCGGTTGCGTCGGCCACCGCCTTAGGCTGGGAGGTCATCAGAGAGGCCAGCTGCTTTCCTTTCCCTTTTTCTTATCTAGAGTCTCCGCCCTAGCCGAGTCCTTTGCTCTGGCTAGATCTAGGGCAGATCTATGGCGGGTGTTGTAGTGTTTCTAGCCTCGACAATCCCCAAATGCATTCTGGTAGGCCACCATCGCACCGTCGCTGATGCTGCCTTGCTGTTGGACAATCAATACAGTAGCTGCGGGCCACCTTTCTCCGGCCAAGAGTGACCAACTCGGGCAGCTGTGCCGATTGGACCTAGGTGAGTTGTGACTCCTCAACTTGGTTCGGTAATTGAGTTCCTAGCTGGGAATTTCATATTTCAATTGGTGGTTTTAATTTCAGATTGGATTTCCTGCCAGTTAGTGTTAGGTTGAGCTGTCCTGCTCGGGCCAATCTGCTCCGATCAGATCTGTTGGCCACAGGTAGAGGTAATGGTTTAAAATGGGTTATATGCATGAATGCAAGGTTGGAATTAGGTTTGATTGGGTTTAATGTTGGATTAACAGTGTGTATTGTTTCGGCCAATCGTCGTTGAGATGAGGAGTTCTGATCCGGGTTTTCCGAACAATTTCGGTTAATAGCAACAGAAGGTAATGATGTTTTCTTTACATTAAGATGCTATATGTTGTCATTT
>JBBUKS010493270.1:0-15094 GCA_038050645.1 Hedychium gardnerianum
GGCTGAACAGCAAGGTTCATCGGTGCCTCGAGTCCCGTACTTGACGGCTCGGCTCTTCAATTCCCCTTTTTCCTACAGTTTCTCTCTCGCCGTCGGCGGTCGGGTATTCCTCCGCCTCTATTTCCACCCGTACAATTACAGCAACCACACCTCCGACGATGCCTTCTTCTCTGTCACAGCTGGCCCTTACACCCTCCTCCACAATTTCAGTGCTTCTCTTCTCGCTGAAAATATAAATGTTGCCTACTTTACCCGTGAATTTTCCCTCAATGTCTCCACCGGCGTCCTAAACCTCACCTTCTCCCCCTCCCCCACTCATAATCATTCTTATTATGCCTTTATAAACGGCATCGAGATTGTGCCAATCCCTGACATCTTTAACTCCGGCAATGCTATACTTATCACTGGTGGCGATGCCAATTCCATAACGTACGACATGGATCCAGAAACGGCTATCCAAACTGTTTATCGGCTCAACGTGGGTGGCCAAGCAATCGCCCCTCCCAATGGGGGATTTTCCAGGCTTTGGGAAGATGATACACGCTATCTTTTTGCCGCTGCTCATGGTGTGACATTTTCTAAAGATCCAAATGTTAGCATCACATACGCCTCTGACGTTCCATCTTACATTGCGCCAACTGAAGTTTACGAGACAGCAAGATCAATGGGTCCAAACGCATCGGTGAATTTGCAGTACAATCTTACATGGATTCTTCAAGTAGATGCTGGCTTCTACTACCTTGTCCGGTTTCATTTTTGTGAGATTCAGTATCCCATAACCACGACGAACCAAAGAGTTTTTGATATCTTCATCAATAACCAGACAGCGCAGAAATACGCAGATGTTATTGCTTGGAGTGGCGGTATAGGTGTTGCAACATTCAGGGATTACGTGGTGATTACAACAGGAAGTGGGCAGATGGACATGTGGGTTGCCCTTCATCCAGAGATGGCCTCGCAACCACAGTACTACGATGCAATTTTAAACGGGCTCGAGGTCTTCAAGTTGCAAAACAGCAGCAACAGTTTAGCTGGTTTTAATCCAGAACCACGTAGTGATCAGACTTCTGATAGTCCTAATGGGAGTTCCAGTCAGAAGAATCATAAAGCTCTTCTTGCTATTCTTGGTGGGTTAATTGGGGGAGTTGCCATCTTGTTTGTTGCTTTTGGCCTCATTCTGTTATGCAGGCGCCGGAAGAAGCAGAAGGTGAAGGAAGCAACCACCAGTGAGGGGACTTATGGTGCGTTGCCTCTCTCACTCATCGACAACTCACCTTTCGCTACATCAGCCAAGACAACAACTGGGAGCACTGCCTCGCCGCTTCCTGCTAATCTTTGCCGCTACTTCTCCTTTGAAGAGATCCAAACTGCCACAAAAGACTTTGATGAATCTCTCCTTCTTGGTGTTGGTGGGTTCGGCAAGGTCTACCTCGGGGAGATTGATGACGGAATCATGAAGGTCGCGATCAAGCGTGGTAACCCAATGTCAGAGCAAGGTGTCCATGAATTCCAGACCGAAATTGAGTTGCTATCCAAGCTCCGACACAGGCATCTTGTTTCTTTAATTGGTTACTGCGAGGAGAACTATGAAATGATCTTAGTCTATGATTATATGGCTCATGGCACACTTCGTGAGCACCTGTATAATACGCAAAAGCCACCACTTTCATGGAAACAAAGACTTGAGATCTGCATTGGAGCTGCGCACGGGCTGCATTACCTTCACACAGGTGCGACAGAAACCATCATACATCGAGATGTGAAGACCACAAACATATTGTTAGATGCAAATTGGGTTGCCAAAGTTTCAGACTACGGACTTTCGAAAACTGGCCCGGCAACGGACGACACTCATGTCACCACAGTCGTGAAGGGAAGCTTTGGTTACCTTGATCCAGAGTACTTCAAAAGGCAGCAGCTCACTGAGAAATCTGATGTTTACTCTTTTGGGGTCGTATTGTTCGAGGTTCTCTGTGCTCGGCCAGCTCTTAACCGGACACTTCCAATGGAGCAAGTGAGCTTGGCTGATTGGGCACTACACTGCCAAAAGAAGGGCATTCTGGATAAGATCATGGACCCCTGCTTGAAGGGTAGGATTGCTCCAGACTGTTTCAAGAAATTTGCAGAGACTGCAGAGAAATGCTTGGCTGATGTCGGGGTGGAACGACCTTCCATGAGCGACGTCCTTTGGAACCTTCAATTTGCCCTGCGTATCCAGGAAAGCGCAGAGAACAGCGTCAACATCATTGACGACATATCCGACGAAGCAATACCATTCGGCATGTTCCATAAGCAAGACCTTAACACTCCAACGACGGAATCAACTACCGCAAGAACCATAACCTCCACAACGAGCATTCAAGACCGGAGCATTATTGGTAGCGAGGACTCTCGAGGACTGGCTCCTAATGATGTCTTCTCAGATATCCTGAACCCTACAGGACGTTGAGAGGCCACAACAGTTAATGCCATGGACCTCATGGATTGTTGTTATAATTTTAGGTCAGTTTATTTGTATCTGCGAGAATGTTATCGTCTGCGGTATTGAAATGTAAAGCTACAGTACTCGTAAGATGAAACGAATATAATGTCAGATTTCGTGTCTACTTTCTTGTGTAACCTGGGTGATTTTGCCTAATTAAGAAGCAATCTTTACTAGTCCAGTTGGTGGCCGCCATTGGCGGGGAAATGGAACATGCTGTAGAGCACAGTCCATTACAGAAGGTGGAAGAGGACAGCAAAGAGGAAAATTGTGAAGGTGGAGATCAACTGGTTGATTCATTTTTCTTTCTTAATTTGACCTTTTCATGAATGGCAATGTGGAGCCGCCTCCGTGTGGAAATTCCATGGAATGAATGCACCACTGCTCCCATCACCTTTTCTATGGATGGCTACTGAGTTGGATTCTCGTGAAGGTCGTCTAACGACTTCCAAGGGCTCAGTCCCAAATCTTAACTTGCTTTGAGTCTTCACGCGATACACTTTTATCATCAGAGGAAGCTTTGATTATTATCACTTGATAGATGATGATTTCTAAGTAGGATCTCAAGATTAATTGCATCTGTTAAAGATAATTTCTTTAAATACTTTGATTGCTCATGCACTCCATTGTCCTTCTCTCCAACATATTGAGTTGATTCCACATGTTTGTGGTGATCTTACCACAAAATAATTATTAGAGGAACATAATGCTCCTTATCTCTTTATACCTTCTCACTTATTTCTCAACCTTAATTAGGTTATTGACTTGCACTAAGCACTTTTTGTGTCTCTCTTTTGCAATTAGCTCGTAGTCAATGATCTTGATCTTGATCATGAGTGGTCATCTTTAAGGGCGTGTTATGGGTGGTGATTTACGATTATCCCTGCATTAAGTTCTGAATCATTTGTGAATCTATTAGGTAGTTTTGAAATGCTGAAAAATGAGCCACCTTATGAGTAACATGGTTCACACATGTTAAAAATATGGATCCAAAAGATGTGTGGAGTAACTAACTGAGATTAATGCTAGAGAAGGGAAAGGGATCAATGGTTAAAAAGAGGAAAGGGGAAGGAATGGAGAGAGGAACTCAGGGTCGGTCGACCACGAGCTTGCAATGATCTTGCTGCCGCCACAAGCTTGTTATGGTTAGGATGTGACTCACTGTGGCTAGACTGCAAGCTAGTGGTGGCCTAGCCACAACAACGATTTGTAGCAACCAGGCTACCACTAGTTCATTAGCCCCCAGATTGGCACAGGAGGAAATTGGTTGGGTAGACAGGAAGATGAAAAGAAAAAAGCAAGTGATTATTGGTTGGCCAAATACACTATAAAGAAAAAAAGTTGAAAGACAATAATTTTTATACGTTATCTATTTGACTGAAAAAGTATTATTAAAAATACTATTATTAAAAGTCTGCTAAAAGACAACGCATAAAAAATGTTATTTTTTTGCAAAAATAATGCTTTTGCAACGCTTAAAAAGTATTATCGTTTTTTCAAAGATAACGCATAAAAAATATTATCTTTTTTAAAATATAACTTTTTAGAAAAAGATAAAATCATTTTTTTTCATTTACAAAATCATTGTCTATTATATTTACACCACGAATTATTTAATTAAACCCTTATAAATAACACTAATTAAAATATCATGAAAATACAACTAATCAATCTTCTTACTATTAAACCAAAAATATGTCATACAATTCAAATAAAAAATATGTCCACATAATCTATAAACTTTGGATCCATGTTAAGTCAATATAAAAACAAAATTCTTACATACTAGACATGCATATTAGTTTTAACCTATCTTATTGGATTGAATCAATCAAACCGACATGAATGCAAAGCAAGGTCAGCATCTAACTGTCCAGCTTCGTTCAGGAGGACCAGACATGAATGCAAATACCCTGGCTGTTAGGAAGATAGATGCCACAAATAAGATAGCTAACAAATGTAAGCATAGAAGAAATGATTTTCTAGAAATTAATTTAGCAGAAAATAGAAAAAATAAGGGAACTCTGAAACGTCTCTTCTACAGTTATACATACCCAGTGCAAATGTGCTCCCATATTTTGAACTTAGGTAATCAATGAGAGCTGTCATGGCTGCCCCAAACCCACGGCCACCTAGCAACACACCATCATCATGCCCTTGCCTTGCAGCAATTGTTCTCTCCAAGGAAGTTGTAGGCTTTAGTGTCGCAAGAGCTGCAGTAATACGATCCTTGCACGTTTCTACCTGCTTAAAAAAAATGATTATGGGATACATAAACTGAGCTAACAATTGATTTTTATCAAAGGTTACCATATAGTAGCTAACTCCGCCCATGACGAACTAGTCATGGCCGGTCCCAAGCCCGGATAAGCCCGGATAAAGGAGGAGGGTTGCGTTAGGTTGCCAGCCAACGTTAAACTATGGCAAATTTCAATGAATGGATCAATCTAGTTATGTGATTATCTGATAATCATATAATCAAAATTATATATGATAACTTTGGATCAAATGCACCCTATCAATTTAGGAGGAGGGTAGGTGAATAAGCCCTTTTTTTTCTAGCTCTTATAAATATAAGACTCAATTACTCGTAGGTTATATATTTAGCATGGTTCAAAACGTTAAAGTTTCCACTCCACGTCTTATAATTCGTGAGGTGTTTTACTCCTCGAAACCATTTCATGTAATAAATTTTCTTTCCAAGGATAGAGAAAACTTGTATAAAATATTCTCTTTTAAAAGATAGGAAATAAGTACAAAGAGAAACTATTGAGTAAAAACGGAAAACCTATTTAAAGTTACTCTTCATCAAGGTTGCTTGCAACACTTTGAATAGAAGGTAGAATGAAATGAATGCGCAAAACACGATAAGTATCTAATGTTATTTAAAGTGGCTTTGCTCCCTATTTAGAGTGTCAATCTGTGGACAATCAGTCTATTCAAATTGATCTCATTTCATTCAACCTGATTGATTAATATCCAATTGACTCAAATTGCACTTTGCCAAGCTTGATTACGGTCGGTTGATCCTACTAGGTAGTCTGATACGGTGTGTACTTAACACATTTCGTAAAATATACAAAAACATTAAAGAGTAATAACAAAAACTAATTATTATATCACACACACCACACGCGTACAAGGATATATCTCATGCAAACATGATCGATAAAATAAAACTTTTAAGAATAACATTTATTCTAGGTATACCTTACGGATGATGCGTAAAGGAAAAGACATCAACTTGAGTGACGTTGTCGAACCTCGCCTCTATTTGTATCCACGCCGAGCTATTCAAGATAACTCCTTGAATCACAAGTCTCGTCTCCGATCAGTACTAGCCAAGCGCGGAGGAGATGCGATCGAAGAGAAAGAAGCACAAAGAAAGAAGAGTCTTCTTCCTTGTAGTTTATGGCAACAAAAAGGGAAGAACCCTTTTGGGGTGTGGCGGGCCAAAGAGAGGAGGAGAGGGAGGAGAAAGAAAATAATACAATTCAATAATTGTCTCTATACTTCTCCACTTCTCCAAGTATATATATATATATTCCTCTTATTGGGTTTATGATAAAGCCCAATTCAAACCCAATATGCCTTAACTAAGTTTTAGTCCATTAACCTCTTGATTTGGTTCACAACTAAACCAAGTTGGTTCATGAATAAACCAAATAGGGTCTAACTCTTCCATAAGAGATGTTTCCCATCTGCGCTTCTATTCTAACAAAATATATTTCATATTTGTCTTTTGTTTGGTCCAACCAAACATTATATCTCTTGATTTGAGAATCGAATTCTCAAACTTGTTTTATGTCTTTTAGATACTCATAGTGCGTGTGGCCCAGTAGGTTCTCGATTTATCTTGGTCATCTATAATTAACTATTTAATTATGGATCGATCATGAGTGGTACCTAGTAGTAGTACATCATGATCCCCAATTAGCCGAAAAATCACAGTTGATCCCAGAACTAATTCTGAACCCTTTAGTAGCTATAGTGAGTCGTGTCTCATTCCTTTTACTTGTCTTATGTCCAATTGGTTCAGGACATAGTCTATTGTGTTTGCCCCCACTAGGCTATTATGTCACACCTAGCCCAAGTCATATTTACTTGTCCTATGAATTTTAATTACTCGTACATGTGTCTAAGAGTCCAATACTCTTAACACGAGATGCTTTGACCAAAGACTTTGAATAACAACCTTGACAAGTGGTCATAGGGTATACGTCTCCTCGCAAGGAGTGATGAATCCTCTGTGGGCTATCCAAACACCTTCGGATACTTTGACTTATACCCAATCATCTCGGGTTCATATCTCCAAGGAGATGTTTTGCTTAAAATGTCAAAGCATAAACCTTCATGAACAAGGTGACTTAAATACCTCAAGTCGAAGGAAACTTGCACTCGAGCTGCAGTAAGAACTTCAAAGACTTATCTATATATGTAGAGAACTATAAAAAGTCTTACAACATGTCACTCCAATAAATTAGTTACCATAACTAGCATCCACGTTTAACTCTTGACATCCTAATGTCTCCAACTAGTGAGTAACAACTGCTTAGTTAGACTAAGGAGTATAACCCGTGCTAGTCTTACAAAATTGATGATATCTGAATACATAAATTCGTTGACTAGGGAAGATTTTAATACATTCATAATTACACATGTAGAGATGCTCACTAGTTGTGATCCAATCATAAGTTTTCTCATGCTATGAATTGTATTGCGGACATTCAATAAATGAGTTTAAGACCAAATTCAAACACATAAATAATATGCACTCAGATAGTGAATCTATATTTATCGTATAAATAGTACAAGTCATAAAACAATTGCCTTAGGACACCTCTCAAACATAACAATCACTAGGGAGTATCGTCTGTATCTACGGACATGCATACTTTCGTGCTGTGACAATTTATTGGTATCAGAGCTACAGGTTGCGAAAGCCTATTTTCGTGTTTTGGATATCGTGATTTATTTTCTCGATGTGACTTTTTGAGTTTTTGGACAAGGCAACGACAGGATATCTCCTAGCTATAGGAGGTAAGTTGTGTAACAGGTAACCTATATTTCTATTAATTCTTACCTAGATGTCTGTAATAGGTATTACTTGAGGTAGATCGACCACAAAGATGATTATTTGAGTCAATGGGACCAAGACCTCATACCCAAGAGGTGAATTTTTCTAGGATTCCAATTGAGGTTGAATCAGATAGCATGAGTCAGACTCATCACACTCCTACGGGAGGTCCAAGATTACAATTTTAGGACTACCACCAACGGTACCAACCCAGACTATTGCTAGTTGGGTGATGGATAGAGCTCATATATCAGTCTTGGCTCGGTCAACTAAGGACTGATTTACTTTGTTTCATGGAGATTACGACCATTGGGTCGCTTGTGCATGGTTAGATAACTAGTGAGGCACATATATGTACATGACCTATACTAATGCAGAGAAGGCTGCATTAACTGTATATCATTAATGAAATCAAGTTGATACTTGGTGGAAAAAGGAGAAACGCTCGCCCCCAGCGCCCCAGCACCCCAGCGCCCCTGCCAATCTGTCCCAGGACTAACATGGAGGAGGTAAATCACGAGGGCTAGTATATTTAGCTCAAATAGTGACTAGTGCATGGGAGAGGGCAGGAACCTGGCTACTAGTCAGGATTTGACCCTCAGACCTCATGGTGGCAACACCCCATGCACTAGCCATCAGTCCATCCCGTGGGGACAAATCAAGTTGATACTTGGTGGATGATGTAGAGGATGATTTTTGGGATCAGTCCATTACTTGAATTTTATTTCATGATGCCTTCGAGAGGCATTAGTTGGACCATTGTTAGGTAAGAATTGGTAGAATTCTTACACTCAGATCACATGACTTAGCGATATCTCTACCATTTGGAGGGGTCCTGACCATTAGTTAGGAAGTCAGGGGATGTCCCTTGGACTTTGATAGTCATTCATTGAAAGTGGATCTTCAGGTGCTCGTTATGACAGAATTGGACATCATCATGGACATGGATTGGTTGACTACCCACTATGCTATAGTTGTCTGTTGAGTAAGAGTGGTCACTTTCTGACTTTCGGATCACCCCCTTTTAGGTATTAGTTGGGATCAAGGATGATGAGATACCTATTATCATTGATTAAGGATGAGGAAGATGGTGCTTCATAGCTCTCAAACGTGTTTATAATTCAAGAATATCTAGACGTATTTTTGGAAGGACACCCCGGCTTGGCCCCGAAAAGGGCAAGTGGAATTTATGATTGAATTGATTCTAGGGACAGAACCAGTATCAAAGACTCCGTACAAAATGACTCCAATGAAATTGGCGGAGCTGAAGATTTAGTTATAGGAGTTGTTGGATAGAGAATTTATTTGACAACTTGAAGTTGTTGGAGTTGTGCTGATTGTTGCTGAATTCTGTGATCAAGTCAGCTATTGGTGTTCAACAGTTCTTGATTTGGCTCTCTACCAATGCAATAGATATGCACATCCCTAGTTGTGTGGCATTGAGTGTAAGTTACAAAAGAAAGAAAAGAAAAGTAGGTGATTTCTGAAATTGTAACCTGAGAAATCCATAATCCAGAAACTATTTTTATTTCTGAGTTAACCTTTTGAATCTAGTTTTTAAAATGTGAAATGCATAGCATAATTACATCTGGGAGGTTACTTAACTGAAGTGAGCAACACATGAATGCCTTGATACTTTGCTATTGCAATTGGGGACTAATAAATTTCTGTTTACAGCATATGCTACATCTGTAACTTGGGTCGCAGGAAGTAATCTATTGAATTACTTGAGATACATCAAGTTTAGAAAATCATGAAGTATAGATGCTATCATTTTAAGCCATGATGGAAATTGTAGGATCAAGATGAACTTTTGCTGAGTGTTACCTAATATTATGGAATTATGATGGTGCATAGATTTGAGTTTAAGGGAGAATTGTTTTGATTTTATAAATGATTTGTTATATCAAGGTTGAATTGTGAGGTCATTGAGCTGGATCGGTATTGGAGAAATTAGCTTTGGTGGTGCGTTATTCATCAAGGTTTAATATTGATTCAAATTAGAAATATGTATATATATATTTACAAAGTCACCAAAGGGGAATGCTGCTATTGCCTGGGGATGAGAAGAATGGTTGGAAAACTCAAATTACCTCATCGTTACAAGATTAGACTTGTTGTTTGTATCACAAGTTTTGGTGCTATGATCAGTAGGAAGCATCTTTGAGACTTTTATGGTATGATGAAGAGTTCTTCTTCTGTATCATGATTGAGGTCACCTTTAAATTATGAGGACTAATATTGTCTGGGTAGATTTTACCATACAAAGAATCCAAATAAAGTTATTAAATTCTTTTGGGGAGTTGATTTAAATTTCTCTGAAGAACTGGAAAAAAACTATCATAACCATATAAATATCGAGACATGGAGATGTCTCATTAAAAGCATTCATGCAAGCATTTGTAATTGTAAAGAACAAGCCAAAATGTGTTGGTATGGATAATCTGATTTAAAGGGTTTCATGAAATTTGATACGATGAGTTTGATGGGAGTCTATAGGAATGAGGCAAGCTTGGTAGCAACCAACAGGGCAATTTTATTGTCACGATTATTCTTTACTTAAAAGTACCTTCTTCCAAATTGAATTATTCATAAGTTAATTTGAAACTATCTTGAATCCTTAATTCTAAAACAATGAGTTTAAGTTCACAGAATTTCAGAACCTAGCTCAATTCTAGAAAATTTTGGAAATGGATTCTAGATTACTGAAAATGCAAGGTTTCTTTGAGTATTGATTGGAATTTGATCTCTGAAAAGGAGTATAAGGAATCTTCTGAAAGGGTTGACTACAGATAAAAACATTGCTATAAAAGACAATAGAGCTTTGGGTGTTGTCATAGTTAAACATTGTGGCTATACTGCCACAGTAACAAATAGCATTGATAAAGATAACCAACTAGAAGGAGGTACCAATGCTTTGAATACCAACAGCTTGAGGGTTTTGCTACCATTGTCATTGTATACAGAATCAGTAGGGGGATGCCAATCTTCTGTTTCCAACTTGAATGATGAAAAAGCTGCAAAGTCATTAGTAAGAAAAGTTATTAATGATAGCTTACAAACGTTGGAGACCTTATCTATATGTAAGGAGAGATATATCATATCGTAGCTCGATGTTGCTAGTTGCAGTACTTGTAGCAAAAAGGAATCATTAGAAAGTACTGAACCGAAAAGCAATAACACTGGAAGAGAGTTATGCAGATCGGAGGCGAAGACCTCTGGAGTTTTTCGTAGATAATCATGTATTTTTGCACGTCTCTCCAACTAAAGGAGTTAAGAGGTTTGGACTGAAAGGCAAATTAGCTCCTCTCTACATTGGATCTTTTTAGATATTAGAGAGGATTGGTGAGGAAGTCTATCGGTTGGCATTACCACTGACCCTTGCAGGTGTACATAATGTGTTTCATTTGTCAATGCTGAGGAAGTACGTGTCAAACCCTACCTACATTCTGAGGGACGTGTTAATTCCACTTGAGCCTGATGCTACTTATGAGGAGATTCCTGTGCGTATTTTAGATCGCAAGGAGTGCCGATTGCAAAACAAAATCATCTAACTCATCAAAGTTGGATGACAGCATCATACTGATGAAGAGGCAACCTGGGAGCTTGAGGATAAGATTCAAGCTCAATACCCCCACTTATTTACATAGGGTGCGTAAAGTTTTATTCAATACTTAAATAGTTTGAATATGATGTTGTTTGATTATAGCACCTAGATAGTAAATTTGGGGATCAAATTTTCATTAGTGGGGGAGAATGTTAAATACGACAATTAGACATAATTAAATAATGGGTGTTAATTGAGGAGTAAGCTTATACGATTTTCTAAAAATATTTAGAAATTTTTCTGGATTTAATCGGAGTTAATTAGAGAAGTTTACGAGGATATAAATAATAGACTTTTGAAAAGCTTATTTGAAATACCAATTAAACGGGAGTTGATTGATTTAATTAAAGCTAAGGTTGGAATTAATTAACGAAAGTTGAAATTAATTAACCCTAAGTTGAATTATTAAACCTAAATTTTAATTTCCTAAACTATATACACTTTTCTCCTCTCTCTCGAAAATCACTCGACATTTTTCCTTCTTCCCCTGATTTCACAGTCAGCTGCCGCCCTTCCTCGTCTTCCTCTCTCGCTTTCCGGCCACCATGAGCAGACCGTCGGTGTTGCCCTCAGCTCCGGCCACCGCAACCCCCTTCCTCTCGATCCTCTTCTTCTCCCTAATTTTTTATCGCCTCCTCGCTCCTTTAAACCGAAGTCGGCAATCTCCGATGCCATCGCCTGCAACCCATGACCAACCCGCGGCCTCTACTGCTAGTTGCATCCGGCAGTCAACCTCGATGCTTCTTGCGGTCAGCCCATAGCCAGAGGCCAACCACGGGCGCCTATTCTCCCGATTTCCTTGATTTGTTTGATCTCCCTCTATTTTCCACAACTGAGCCTGGTACATCGTCGTCTTGCCTTTTTCGATGTTGAGCTAAGTTGCAATAGCTTATCACTCAAGCGGGGGCAAAAAATGGTTTTGATGATGAAGTTGATTTCTGTGGTGTGGACCTGTTTGTATGATTCGTTGGCCCGCCCATTCCAAGTTGATAGTGAATTGGTATATAGGCGACCCTGCTTGACCGTGTCATAATGTGGAGGACTTATGAGGCTGGTTTCACAGAGCAATCACACCCACACAGCCGGAAACCCCTTTGTTTCGGCCAATTTCCATCTTCGGCTACATCACAACAGGTATGTTAATGGGCAGTGATTTCAAAGTGTGTAGATATGTGTTCATGCATGTTTACAATTTTGAATTCTTGGATTGTTGATATTTATTAAGCTTGGCAAAGTGAGATTGGTTATATAATCACTTTAGGAACATTATGGAGGAGTTAGATTAGTGATAATGATGGTAATCTGATTTGGAGTAATTGGAATTGTAGTTGCTAAATTATCTTGAGATGTGTGGATATGAATTTTTGTATGGGTTGAGATGTTAGGTTATGTAAATATGATGTTTCTTGCTGGGATCTAGTTTATG
Source organism: Hedychium gardnerianum (assembly GCA_038050645.1). Taxonomy (NCBI): domain Eukaryota; kingdom Viridiplantae; phylum Streptophyta; class Magnoliopsida; order Zingiberales; family Zingiberaceae; genus Hedychium; species Hedychium gardnerianum. The sequence continues at coordinate 12,593 of JBBUKS010493270.1, forward strand.
TTGTTTGCTTGTTTATGCTTATTCATGGCTTGAAATTTTGGATTCGGATTGGAAGAAGAATAGGATTGATTCTTGTTGTGTATATTGGTTTTGCTTGTGGAATTGTAGTGTGATCCCTTGTTGCTCTCTCTACAGTAGCTTGTGTTGATTTTGTTGTTAATATGGAAGCTGTTTGGAGTTTCTTCTAGTGTGAGTAAATTAATTCTGTCACACCCCGAGAGTATACTTATCCGTTAAAAATGAACAGCACTCCCCTTGTGATAATCACAGATTTTGGATACACAACCACACAGTTGATAAAAAATATCATCACCGTGCAAATATATCTACAACTAACAAATCAACATATAAGAAAACAAACCACATGCAAATAAAACATAAAGTGTGTGCCGACATGGCTTTACATCGCATCAAACAGTCCAAAATAAATACCAAATAGAAATCCAAAAATCCCACAACACAATTCACTTATTACAACATAAGTGCAGAAATAAAATGAATAAAGTGTAAAAAACTTAAAATGGGAAAAAAACCTCTATGAGTCGCAGGATAGGAGGACAGGATCTCCCGGCGATAATATGGATCATCTATCTGATACCTGAAAACAATAGACGCAACAAAAGGGAAGTGAGTCCAAATGACTCCACGGATATAAGAAAGATAGTACATGATAAATATAACAGTAAGAGATAAAGGTACATACAGTCTAATCGGAAGAACTCTACCATGTATATATGACCAAGTACTGTACATAAGATCAACTCTGCAGGTATATAACTCAAATCTCCAACTAACATAACAATATTACTAATTAATCTAACACAGTCTAATATTAGGTATAAAACTTAACTCCAATCTATGGGAGCTATCACAGACATAGGTGAATCATAAATATACATATATACATATACAACCCTCGAGTGCACAATCATAACATGCATGTGCAACATATCAAATGCATATGCAGCACACATCAAATGCATATGTAAAGTATGGTCACTCCGGCGTACTCCTCCAGCTACCACGACATCTGTGTGACCAAGGGGGGCGGGAGAGTGACATTGAACGCATTCCAGCTACCACCACTCTGAGTGGCCAAGTGGTCAGCATGTAAGGTAGCTATCTAACTACAACAAAAGGTCTGTGTCTACACGATGCTCCAGCTACCACTACCTAAGTGGCCGAGCGACACGACAAGACAAACTGCTCCACTCCAGACCACTACCTAAGTGGCCGAGTTGGCAGGAATATGACTGACGACTCTCTCGACCACAAGGGAGACAATGGTCGTCAGCATGCAGGTGGTATGCAATGCATAATAAAATGAGCATCACACACATTAGCAAGCATCACATATAGATATATATCATAACATAGTATAATAAACTCACATAGGACGGACACCTATGAAACATACCATACTCATATGTAACGACCTACGATGCACATCATACATGTATGCACTAGACAGCAATATATATATCCAACAATAAAATGACATAAACATCACATGAATTTAATTCCTATGAAACACGCCATATAAATGTGTAACGACCTACGATGCATAACATACACGCATGAACCCAACTGTGATATATATCATACACGTGTGTACCACTATCAATCATGGATAATCAAAATTTGAGACTGCATAGATAATCAAAATAGACTAATTCCAAGATCAAGCATGTAAGCGTCCAAAGCAAGAAATAATATAAATAGATTTAAAGTAATCCAAATTACCTATCAAATTCATAATACTCATGCACTAAGTACAAAGTATTAAAAGAGACAAGGATGGAAGTACCCGCCTCTAATGTAGGACGTGCTAAGTGTCTTTATGTCAGAGAGTCTGCTTCAAATCAAAATCCTACAAATACAGGATATGAAGCATAACTCAGTACTAGATTAACCTGGTAACTATATAAAAGAAATCCATTGAAATTAATCCTTTATTCCCCCATTATAGTTAATAATGGTCTTAATTCTTAATGTGTTTGAAATCAAACAATGATTTTCTACCACTACTTGGCATATTTTAATTTAACGGGCATAATATCTATTAATCCCTTAATTAATTCTCGATCATTAATCAACATGATTCCTTGAGTTCATTAACCAACTTATCAGAATTTAATTGCCCAAGTTAATCCCCCACAAATCAAACAACTAAACCAATTATTTAATCCATTAATTAAATCAACTACTAAGCATCATGAATCAGTTAATCCAAATATGTATTGGAATCTCAATTAATCATAAGAGCATGGTGAGATCAACTTCTAACAAAAATCAATTAACATAATCCACCAATCCAACTTATAATACCTAAGATTAACATCATGAATCCATTAATCCACATCAACCTCAACATTTTGTGATAAATCCCCATAGATCATCTAATCCCAGCAATTATAGATAATTCAATTAGTACCAACCAAGGTACACAAACTAAATTCATAATTCTTTATTAATAGCTCATATCCAACTAATTCCAAGATA
>JBBUKS010493278.1:0-15094 GCA_038050645.1 Hedychium gardnerianum
GAGGTAAATCACGGGGGCTAGTCTAGCCAGCCCGAACAGTGACTAGTGCATAAGGGGGGCAGGAACCTGGCTACTAGACAGGATTTGACCCCTAGACCTCATTGTGACAACACCTCATGTACTAGCCAACAACTCATCCCGTGGGGACTTCTATCAACACTTCACGATATCAAAGCTGGTAAATTGTGCCAACTTTCTCTACGTGTTTCAAATACAGCTATATAAAAATCGGACAGATACAACTGTAAAATAGTTACAAGCAGAAAAGGATAGAAACAGATAAACAACACACACAAAAACACTAGATGTTGCTACCAAACCAATTAACTAAATTGGCATCAAACAACCTGTCTTAAATTAGCAGCAGTTTGACAAAATAAAATCGTAACTTGTATCGAAATAATCTGAATGGCTTGATTAAATAAAAATAAAAGCAGTTGGCAAACGAAAAGTATTACAAAGATTTTTGAGTTCGAAGCTTGTCTTCATCATAAAAACAATAGCTAGCAAAATAATAGTTTGCAAGATTCACTACAAGAATATTTTGTAATAACGACGGAATTAGCGACAGAATTAATAATCCATCGCAATTTAGAGACGAAATTAATAATTCCATCGCTAATTACCGATGAACACCATAGCTAATTACCGATGAACACCATAGCTAGGTTCGAGCCGGAGAACTTAACTTTATCTCAAACTTAATTAGCGACGGATTAAATAATCTGTAGCTGATTAATGATAGAATATTAATTTCGTCGCTAATTATCGATTAATAAAATGGGATTCGGATCGAAAATCTAATTTTATCTCAAATTAATGACGGAATTAAATAATTCATCTCTAATTAGCAATGACATATTAATTTTGTCACTAATTATCGATTAATAAAAATGGGATTTGAGTCGAAAATCTAATTTTATCTCATAATTAGTGACGGAATTAAATATTCCATCGCTAATTATGGGTTATAAAAAAAACTAGTTCGGACCAAAAACCCTAATTTTATTTCAAAGTTAACGACGAAAATAATAATCCGTCGTTAACAACAAAATATTATTTCCATCGCATATTCGCCATGGAAAATTATTTGTCGTCGTGAAATTGCGACGGAAAATTATTTGCCATCGCGAAATGATGACAAAAAGTAAGTTTCCGTCGCAACGTAGCGATGGAATATTAGGGTTTCCAGCTATTTTTTTTCCTATCGCGAACTCCTTCCAAGTCCTCTTCTCCCACTCCAATCGCCGTCCGACAACGTCTCTGGCACACGCGTTCATCTCTGGCACGCAGGTAAGGTCTTTCTCTCTCCTCTCTCTATCTCTCCAGGCAACCATGAGCTGGTTCAACTGGCGTGGATGGCACGACTAGCGTGGCTGGCTGCGGCTGGCACGGCTAGCGTGGCTAGCATGGCCGACAGCAAGCTCGATCGTGAGATTAGACCAACGTCCAGTTTGGCCACGGTCTCTGCTAATTTAGGCCGCAATTTTGTGTAAATATTGTTGTATCTCAAAATGTATTTAAGGTATTATGTAATGTGATTAAAAATAGTTAAATTTTGTTTTTTTTATCTTCAAGTATATTGTTGCATTTTCTCCGACACGATCTTCAGGTATACTACGTTTCTTTTGAGGTTCAAACTTAATGTTTAATTTAAATTTAAGTGTTATTGATAGTATTAAATAGTTTAAGTATTTAAAATTAGGTTTAAATTATGTGCATGATTAGTTTAATTTAAGTTTTATATTATTTTAAATTAAAATCAAACTCTTTAGTGAAATATTTACACGTTTATTAATAATGAAACTTTTATTCTCATTAAGATATAATATATATGAATAAATCATGGATGTACAATATGTTAGAAAATGGTTTAACCTCAAAATATTTTGTGGGAGTTGAAGATTTTGTGAAATTCGCTAAGTCTCATCCAGAATATATGAATGACGCAGAGTTAAAGTATCCGTGCAATCATTGCAAATGTAGAAATATAACTTTCCGTGATGAAAAAAATCGTGAAAGTACATCTATGTAGAAATAATTTTGTTCCAAATTATTACAATTGATATTGTCATGGAGAACCTTATGTATTTGATCTAATTGGAACTTACGTTGCTTCGTTATCCTGCCCAATTGCTCTAGAGGAATCATCAAGGTATGTGAATGCAATGCAATCAATGGTTTACTATGCAATGAATACAGTTGATCATTCACACCATGCAAATGAAATACCAACACCAGAAGTTCAAAAACTGTATGACATGTTAAAAGCTAGTGAAAGAGAAGTATGAGAAAATATTCCTTCTAGGCATTCTCAACTATCAGCTACTGCAAGATTATTGAATGACTGCATGACTGATAGCTTCTACAATACAAAGAAATTGATTAAAGATTTGAATTTGCTTGTAGAGAATATTGATTGTTGTATCAATATTTGCATAATATTTTAGAATGAAGATAGCGAACTGATGGAATGCAGGATGTGTAATCACCTTCATTATAAGCATCGTAGTTGGATGTTAGGACCGAAGGAATTTAAATATCTTCACAATGATATGATATTGTCCACTTTGGTCCTAGACCCTCATGATTTTACTCTTGGGCTCTCTACCCAAAAGGTCTCATACTAATGGAGATATATTTTCCTTATAAGCCTATGATCTTTCTCATGTGTTTTCAATGTGGTACTTTGTTTGCAACCTTATGCAACCCCAACATTGGAATAAGAAGAAAAATATTCCATTAAAAGTTATGTATTACTTTCCATTAACTGCTAGACTTCAACGCTTTTATGCATCTCCCGCAACAGCAAGCCACATGAAGTGACATCATGAGCATGTACATGAAGGAGATATAATGTGTCATCCTTGTGACTCCCCTGCATGGAAATATCTTGATACAATATTTCCCTCATTTGCAATGGAACCACGTAATGTGAGACTTGAACTTTCCGCAGATAAATTTCAGCCATTTGGGAGCTATGAACAACAATATTTATATTGGTCAATTTTATTATCAATGTATAACTTACCACCATGGATGTGCATGAAAGATGAATTTATCTTTGTTACTGTACTTATTCCAGGTTCTTAGAATCCAAAAGAGAAAATAAATATTTTCTTACAACCTTTAATTATAAAGTTGAATCATTTATGAAATATAGGGTCGGAGACTTATGATATTACAAGTAAAATAAATTTTACAATGCATGTTGCTTTGTTATAAACGATTAGTTATTTCTTAACATACTCAATGTTGTCAAGATGGAGCACGACTGACAAGTTAGCATGTCCACATTATATGAGTGAGTCTGATGCATTTTCATTGTCATGTAGTGGGAAGATATCCTGGTTTGATAATCATCGTAAATTTTTAGCAGTTGATCACCTATTTAGGCGAAATAAGATTTTTTTTAAAAAAGAATGAAATGACCAAGAAACTTCCCCCAACAATAAAGTCAGGTGAAAAAGTTTTTGACGAATACACTATCCCGGGTTAGTTTTGATGTTGATTAACTGAGTTAAGTTATACCCCGTGTTATTTTGATGCATTGTGTCTAAGTGTGTAGGGACTTAGGAACACAAGAAGTTGAGCGGAAGACGCAGTGAGCGAGAAGGATAACACGAGAAGCGAGTCGACTAGCTCAGTGCATCCGAGGGACGAGGAGTTGCGGAAGAGTACATCGGTGGAGCGAGAAGGACGTGATCCGAGGGACGAGAAGATGGGAGGAAGTCTGCTCGAGGAGAAGGTCGGCGTTGGGTTCGGGTGAGCTCAATTCTAGATGACCGGAGCATCACCCAAGCGATCAGAAGGAAGAATGGTCAATGTTGAAATTGACAATTCAAGGCGCTCGAGGTGCCTCGGTTGAATTGGAAGCGCCTAGGATGCCAACCGCTAGAGGCGCCTCGGATGCATTGGAGGCGCCTCACCCGCCATCCATTGGAGGCGCCTCAGATGCCAGAAAGTCGTTGCGGAGCAGATAAGCAGCGGTGGCCATGTCAGCGCCTTTGAGGCGCCTCAGATGCATTGGAGGAGCCCCCAATCTGCAGATCAACATGGAGTTGTTGCAAGGAGGATAAAAGTTGCCTTGTTGGAGGCACCCCCAACAGTGTCACATCAGTAACGGTTACTTTTCGACCAGAATACTATAAATAGAGGCTTCGTCCTCTATTCTAAAATAACACACTATGTTCTTTCATTCCAAACTCTGTACTTTTATTTTTGTGCTTTGAATTGGTGTAAGGGGCTTCTGCACCTCCAACCCTTGTCAAAGAAGGAGTTTTGTTATTACGCTTCAACTTGCCTTGGATTAACAACTACCCAGGTTGTAACCAAGTAAAAATCGAAGTCCCTTTTATTTATGCAACACTTATTTAGTTTTATTTAATTAGTGTGTCATTGCTGAGTTCAAGTAGCAAGAGAATTTGAATTTTGATTTGCAGGCTATTCACTCCCCTCTAGCTAGTCCACCCGATCCAACAATAAGTACATTGTTAGAATGTGCAAGTATGGTGGGAGGAAAAGAAATATATTTTGAGAGATGTCATACTGGAAATATCTGCTAATTCGACATAATTTAGATGTGATACATGTTGAGAATTTTTTTCTGATAATATCTTCAATACGTTGATGAATGTTCAAGGAAAAACTAAAGATACAACAAAATTACGTGAAGAATTAAAACAATTAGTTAACAGACCTAAGTTGCATCTGAATGAAACAAATGGTCAATGTCCGAAAGCTTGTTATACATTGGACAAAAAGGTAAGCAAATATTATGTACTTGGTTGAAAGAAATCAATTTTTTTTATGGGTATGCCTCAAATATAGCTCGATGTATGGATATGATCAGATTAAAGATATTTGAAATAAAGAGTCATGACTGTCACGTGTTCATGCAAAGACTAATTCTAATAGCTTTCCATGACCTACTTTCTAATAATGTTTGACAAACACTTATAGAATTGAGTCTATTTTTCAAAGATTTAAATTCGAGGGTTGTTATGACATCTGATATGCTTCGGTTTTAAATAGACATTTCTCTGATACTCTGTAAGCTTGAACGCATATTCCCACCTAATTTTTTTTGATTTAATGGAACATCTATCCGTTCATTTACCTTACGAGGCATAGCTAGGTAGTCCCGTGCAGTACAGATGGATGTACCTATTTGAACGGTTTTTGCAAAAATTAAAAAATAATGTTCATAACAAATCAAGAGTTGAGGGATCAATATGTAATGCATATTTGGTTGAAGAAGCCTCTTCCTTTTGCTCTTATTATTTTACAGATAATGTGAAAATTAGACATTGTAAGTATCCTCGAAATTCTAATGATACTCAACTAAGAGCCCCAGAGATGCTTTCTATTTTCAAGTTTTCTGGTAAGACAATGTGTGCAACTATTTTTAGATGGTTAAATGAATAAGAATATCATGCTGCAAGAACATACATACTCCTGAACTGTGAATAGGTCAAACTATACATAAAGTGAGTTAGCAAGTTTATATACAAAAATTTATTTCCTTATACATGTTTGTTATCTAATATATCTTAAAATTACCTTCTTTGACAACTTGTACGAACAACAACTATACCTACAAAATTTATCAATAAGTGCAAGTGAGGTTGATATTAAATTAGAGACGGAATTTGCACTATGATTTCAAATATATGTAAGTTAGCAATTAAATCATATTTTCATGCAACTATATTATATAAACATCTAATATCAACTCAACACTACTTTTATAGGTCGACGATCATAGAATATCAAATGTGCAAGATGAAAGGATAAAAAATCTTACATCAGGACCTCTCCGTAACATAACATCCTACTCTGGTTACTATGTAAATGACTTCAAATTTCATGTGGCCCAACGCGATTCACAAAGGCTTATTTGATAATTCTGGTGTTTGTGTAAAAGAAACTACCAACAATAATGATCCTAAATTTGATTACTATGGTACACTTGAGGAAATCATTGAGGTTGAGTATCCTGTTTTATCCTTAAAAAGGTATGTACTATTTAGATGTTCATGATATGATCCGACTCCAAGAACAACTACCAGAATACATCAAAACTACAAGTTAATTGAGGTTAACAAAAATAAAAGATTCGATAAGTTTGAACCTTTTATTTTCACGGTATAATCTAGTCAAATATTCTATCTTAAATACCCAATGAAGAGAAGAAAACCTAGTGAGTGGTTAGCAGTTTGTCAAATAAAGGCTCAGTCGATCATAGAAATGTCGAACACTATCATTGTCCAAAATCATGATACATATCAAAGTGAAGAAGTCAAGAACCACTCAGTCGATTCGAAAATTCAATTCATATCACAATTACTTATATATGTTAATATCACTTACGAGGAAATAGATGATGGACAGATCTCCAACAGTAAGGAGCTTGATGCACCAATAGAGTATAGCAATGAGAACTTGCAAAATATTAATATAATTGATTCGGATTGACATGATGTTTAAAAACTAGAATTATTATCATGGAATATTATATGAAAATACCTATCTTAACATGTACATCTCCCTAGTTATAGCATAGAAGACATTATCATTTCTAATGTTATGTGTTATACTATAATTTTGCACATATATAATCATGTCAGACATTACATCACCACAGGGTGGTCAGACTGTATTGAGGGTTTCTAGTGATTGGTAAGTAATTATATATTTAGTAATTTCAGTACTTACTACTTTTTTTATTTATCATACATTTCTTAATAATTCTATTTTTTTTTATGTAGCTTCATTCCATATGGACATAAGGTAGCATTGTACATATCAAAAAATTCAAAGAATGGATGCGCGCTACAGGTACTACATGGAGATATGTAGACCAGGACTTCAAAAAATTCTATTATGAAAAAAAATATATTTATCCTCTTATTTTTGTTTGATATCTCAATTGTCTTAAAATTATCTTTCGTGACAGCTTGTACAAATAACAATTACAATACAAAATCCATCAATCGGTGCAAGTTAGGTAGCGTAAAAGTTAGAGATGAAATTTGTATTATGATTTGAAATCTATGTAAGTTAGAGAACCAAATTAATTTTCATACATCTATATCAAAATATCACCTAATTTATTTTATAACTACTTTTATAGGTGAAAGATCATAGAATATTAAATGTGCAAGATAAAAGGATAATCAAACTTGCATCTGGACCTCTCCGTAAAATAAGAGTATTCTTCGGTTACTATGTTAATGACTTCAAATTCCACGTGGCACAACGGGATTCACGCACAATAACTTTTAATTCTGGTGTTTGTGTAAAAGGATCTATCGATAACAATAATCTGAGTTTGATTATTACGGGAGACTTGAAGAGATCATAGAGGTTGAATATCCTATCTTACTCATAAAAATATGTGTGCTATTCAAATGTTCTTGGTATGATCCAACTCCAAGAACAGGTACCAGAATACATACAAATCATAATTTAGTTGAGGTGAATGCAAACAAAAGATTTAACAAGTTTAAACTTTTCATTTTCGCAATACAAGTGAGTCAGGTTTTCTATCTTGAATATATGATAAAGAGAAGAAGAGCTAGTGAATGGTTAGCAGTTTGTCAAATGAAGCCTCGCTCGACCATAGAAATACCGAACTTCATCACGACCCAAAACCATGATGCATTCCAAAATAAAGAAGTGGAGATACATTAGTAGATTCTCATATTCAATCCACATCTCAATTACTTGTAGATATGAATATACTTTACGAGGAGATAGATGATGGAGATATGTCCAGCAATGAGGAGCTTGTTGAACTTACAGAGTCTAGCGAAGATGACCTACAAAATGTTGATGTTAATGATTTAGATTGTAATGATGATTAAATATTATCATTAATGTTGATCAATTCAGTACTTGTAATTATTTGTAAGTTGCATGTTGAACTCACTTGTTATTCCATATTAGGCATTATTATTCTGATTTGATTATTATTTCAAATGTTTATGTGTTATAATGTTATTGTGCAAATATATCCATGGCAGATCCAGTACCAGCACCCGGTGGCCAAATTGTGTTGCACATTATTAACGGTTGGTAAGTATTAGATGTTATTAATAATTTTCAAATCATCTATTGTTTTATTTGTAAAATATTTCTCATATATTAATTTTTTTCATGTAGTTTTATTCCACATGGCCATTGGGTTGCGGCTTACATATCTATGAAATTCAAAGAAAGATTGTGAGTTGTTGGTACTACATGGAGACATATAGACCAGGATATGAAAGATTTTTATTATGATGAATTTTTGATAAGTAATTTGAATATGATTAGTACTACATAACAGAATATTTTATACTAATTTGTGAATTTATTATTGCAGAAACTATATACTTGGGAGTCAGGCCACGACGCATAATTTAAAGAAATCTGGAACAATACTTGTGCAAACTCTACAAGGACATGTTATATAAGTGTAGAAAAAAGGGCACAAGATCATCCTTTGTTCTAGAGGAGATTTGGGTTGCATGACAAGCCATTTGGGTTGTAGAAAAATAACAATCCAATTCAGCAACAACTCGAGCCAACAGAAACACTGAGCTGGCTGGCCCTAGTATCGGATCAACAAAGCATACAGCTGGATCTCAATCGATAGTAGAGCATGCCATGAACTTGATGAGTTTACAATTACTAAAATTATATAAGAATTCTTAGTATTATCAATAATTTTATTTTTGATTTAATTGTATTCTTTAATATTCAAGCAGATGAACTACAACGACCTTCTACTTGTTGGGAGATATTTAACAAGACTCATAAAAAATAGGATGACACATTTGTCGATCCTCGCTCTAAGATATTAGATGTAAGAATTTAGATTATAATATATTTAACCTTTAATAATAAATAGTATTTGTGATTATATATCTGCTAATCTATTTTTTTTTTAATTTTAATTTGAATAGGCTGACATTACTGCTAGAGTTGCAGAGACATCTCGCCCTTCTACAGAGGGAGATGAGGTGCAGACGCTATCCATTGACCAGTTAAATGAGATTTATTATGATGTGGTTGGTGGAAGAAAAAAAAACCTCCTCCCTCTATGGTATTGGGTCGCAAGCAAGAGTCGTATATGATCGTGTGATGACTCTTAGGATCAGGGTCGTTCCAGTGGATCATCTACTGAGGTACAAGCCTTAAGGGAAGCAAATCAAGATTTGAAGAATCGACTTTTGACATTAGAGCAACAATTTGAAGAGTCTCTGCAAGCCCAAAGAAAATATGAGGAAATTGGATGGGAAATGAGAAAATTCATGGCTCGAATGAGTCAAACGCTGCATCGTTTTGACTCTCAAGAGACCCTAGGGACCCTCAAGACCTCGACGATACTGATCACCAGCTGACTGAGAGGTGTATTCACCATATGTTTTTTTCTTTGCTTATCACTAATGAAACATGCAAAATAGATCTATTAATTTTTATTTAAAAACATCTCTAATTATATTACATCTTTTCAGGTATCCAAACCAACATTCATGTTTTTTTTTATCTAACTAATATTTTTTATTTAATAATAAGATCTCGTGACACTAATTATAAGCTGCAGAACTTTTTTAGCAATATCAAAATTGGAAGTTGGTTGAAGACATCAATTGGGGAAGACTATTTCAGGTAGCATTAACAATTTGTTATTATAATCTTCATGTTGTTTAGTTTAAATTTAATTTATTTTGCATAAATATGATGATGTATGTTTAGTTTTTTCCTTGTTTAATATAATAACGTATCGTATTATACTTTCTACAGGATTAGATACTACTAGCGAGATATGGAAAGCTAAGAGATTTTTAGAGAGCTATGGATACTAGTAGGTAGATTTGGGATGTATTGGATGTATTTATTAGACTTGTACTTGTTTGATTGGATACTAGTAGGAGATTTTGTATGATATTCTGTTGGATTGGATTTATATTTATTACATTGGATTCTTATTAGATTTATATTGATTGGATTGAATTTGTATGTTATTGTGTTTGATTGGATCAATACTTGTTTGATATTGTGTTTTATTAGTTATATTGTGAAAATCATTGTTTGTGATAGTATATTGATCGATATTGTATATGTAAACAGGTAAAATGAAAAAAGATGAAGATTCTTGTGAAAATTTTAAGTAAATTAGCGATGAAATTTTAAATTTTCGTCGCTAATTAACGACGGATATTTAATATCTGTTGTTATTTATCATAAAAAATGGCCAGATTTTTTTTTTCTTCTATTTTCACGATAATTAGTGATAGATATTTAAAATCCGTCGCTATTTAGCAACGAAAATTTAAAATTCGATCGCTAATTTCAAGATATTCCGAGTTTAGGGGTTAGAGTTTTAGCGATAGAAATTATATACTTGTCACTATATTATGACGGAACCATAAATTTCATTGCTAAAACCTTAACCCTAAACCCGGAATACACTGAAATTAGCAACGGAATTTTAAATTTTTATAGCTAAATAGCGATGGATTTTAAATATCTGTCGCTAAACACCGAACCCCTAAACTCGAAATAATCTTGGACTCAGCAACGAATATTTGAATTTCCGTCGCTAAATAGCGACGGAAATTTAAATGTCCGTCACTTGTGATTAGAGACGAAAACAAAACGTTCGTCGCTAACTTGCGACAGACGTTTAAAATCTGTCGCTAAACAACATTAGCGACCAATTTTGTAGCAACGACATATATCCGTCGTTAATCGGTCGCTAAACCTAATTAGCCACCAAATAGCGACAGACATATCCGTCGCTAATCTAATTTTTTTTGTAGTGATTGAGCAAGGGGTGAATCTCGACGAAGTCATGGAAATATCCTCTCATATAGGGGCTTGCTCGGTACCTGATTTATTTCCTTCCAATAGTGTGGAGCAATCGTAGAGACCCGTCAGAATGATAGATTTTACCTTTTGTAAAATAATGATTCACTTAAATTTTTTCACTATTAAATATTCAATCAATCTTGAACTTTTTAACTTTTTGGTCAAACATTCATATTGACATCAATTTTGATCGATTAAACTCAGATATATCTATTGCACCTATAATCTCTCTCTTTAACAAATTCTCCTTTTTATTACCTCGCTCTCGCCAACAAATATAATGGGAGGCCGATTGCATGACAACTTCACGTTAGACCTGGACGCGATAGTCATAGTTCCAAGCATTAATTTTTTATCCATCTAAAATATTAATTACACCAAGCCTTTATAACTCAACCATGAAATGATGCTCTGAATTTATCTACTAAACGAATCAGGAAGAAAGACCATCATTAATTTCTCTTTTATCTAAAAAAATAATTTATAATGATATACTCACAAAACAATTCATCCACGTCTCTATTCGACTAATCGATTAAAAAAATTAATTAATTTTCAACAATATTTTTTTCCATATCAAATACTTGATAAAGTATTTCTTTTCAACTATTTCATATTTTCTTTTTTTAATAATTTATTTTGTAATTCATTATCATTTGTCACATTCTTCCGACTTGCATGTTACACATGGATGAAATGCATGCCTAATTACCTCAATTTCATATACCTTTTTCTTCATCAAAAGGACATGCATCTTATTATCTCTCGCTCTTCTACTTCATGTGCACTACACATACATATCTAGTTCTCCAATATTCTATTTCGTACAACGTTATCAAGTTTGGTCAATTAAATTATTGGCTCGCACATGATCAAGAGTTGAACACGAAATATGCATGCTTAATTCACATTCTTCTCATTTATTACACACACAAACTCGTCACATCTGAATATGTTCATCATTCCATGTCCTCTACAGTAATGAGGATCGCATTACTTTCCAAACATAAGAATGTCAACATTTTCTGCTTATCTCGTTAGGAAAAAAATAGAGAAAAGTATCCATCATATCGATTGAAAAGTTTTATTTTGATGAACAACCTAATCAAAATAATTAACATCTTAAAGTCTATATATGCTTATCGACTAACTTTGCATCTCCACACTAGTCGTCGCATGAGCTAATACAGATATCCAAATGTCAAAATATTTGAATTAAAAACAAGCAAGCAAGCGATAGTGTCGAGCAAAAGCATGCCTAGAACTAGGCTCTAAGTGAACCAATCAATTAAACCCTAAGTTATTTATTTGAAGACTTTTGGAATCATGACAAGAAAGCCTAGCTACTTTCATTGTGTTTTTTTTTCTTGTTTGTGTGAAATTTGAAAATAATTGTGTTATTCTACGTAAGTAGATCATGTCGTGACGTAATAGTTAAGTTTATTTTACAAATATCAAAAAGAACATAATACATTATGTCCTAGACAACCCTCTACGTACATGCATGAATCTTAAGACATTTCTAATGTAAAATTTTTTAGAGGTTTGTTAAACTAAAAAAGTTGAATAAAAAAAGTTTTAACTATTGTGGGTGTAAGGTTTGAGGTTTTTATTTTAAGAACGATAAAAAAGTTCAATTAAATCTATTTTTTTTCTTGAAAATTAATAATATAGGTGGGATCACTCAAAATAAAGATGTGTGATTTGATAATATAGGATCCACAAAAAAGTTATAAAAAATGTTTTTGATAGTAGAGAAAGTAGTAAGTTTTTATATTTTTGACGTAATTTTGATGTAACATAGTGGGGATTATAAAAAAAAATCATTTAGAACTCTGACGGTCCTTAATTTGTTGGTTTAAGATAACTACAACTTCAAATAAGACGGAATGCGTGTGATAGCGAGAAAAGGAAGAGTCATTCATACATATCCACCTAATTCTAATTGTGTTATTCCAATTTATATAAATAATCTTTCTATAAAAAAATATATATTAATTTTTATTCACGTATATAAGTATATTATGCCTAGAGAAAACAAAGAATGGTTCTAAATTATATTTAAAAAATGTATTCATTTTTATTCACATTTACTAGTGCTTATATTAATTTAATTTTACAATAGAATGAGCATATTTTATTAAAGACTAAAATATATATAACTTCCCTATGTTAATGCCATAAAAAAAATCCATTTTTACCACAATTAATTTATATAATTCTTATCATAAAAATATTTATTGAGGCATAATTATTGTCGGGGTACTCAAGTTCCCCAATCATTTTCATCCTTTAACTCTTATCTAAATGTTCATGAGATAATTATGATTAAAAAGAATTGGCCCCAACGTAGTTAGATAAACTTTCTTCATTCATTTTAATTTGCACCAACTTACTTAGTCTAATGTCAGAATGATTTGCCTAATTGGCCCCATTTAAATTTGTCTATAGTCAATTTGATTATTTGTCCATCTAGTTAACTCAATCACTCTACTCTTTCGATTCTTGTCACACACCTCTTATTTGTCCATCTAGCATCACTTTTTTTTAATAGGTTGCTTCGCCCAATTAAGGCAATCATTATGATTGAATTATTCAAGCTTGGTTTACTCATGTTGTGCGACACTAACTTAAATCGATTCGCTAAACTAAAAATAGTCATATTCATTTCCTCATATCAAAACCAATTTTTTTTTTAAAAAAATCTTCTTCTAAATACTACAATCTCCATGGATCGAGCTAGCAAACGCCCTTCCATTTTCATCAATGCAACCATCGATTAATTTTCCCGGGCGTTCTCATGAAACTTTGAAAACAAGTACATGATCAAGTAGACAAAAGACAAAAAAACAGTTCCAAATAATAAGGATTAATAGGTAAGGGCTGACATCATATAATGTGTCACGTTTATCGCGTTTGCATGTGCAAAAGGTGCAAAACGCGTGGGGGCGATCAGCCTCTCCAAATGCAAATATTTGAATATTATTTATTGATGGGGATGTGATATGATCCCGGAGCACATTCATTATAATTTATTGTCCTTTTGTTGACAAATAATTAAAACTATTTTGTCCATATACATTTTTTTCTTTGCTAATTATATTGTCTCCAAAATTCTTTGTTTTTTCATCTCGAACTATATTTTTAAATGTCCTTTCACTTTATATATATATATATATATAATTTTATTAATTTATACATCTTATCTTACATGATTATAAATATTTGTTGAAATGATCATCTATACATCATTGTATATTATTGATCAAAATATATATAATGATAATTAATGATTAAAATTATATCACTTAATATAACTATACACAATAAGATGTATAAATTATCAAAATTATATTTATATATATATATATATATAATATTTTTTATGTCAAATATTATTTATATATAAATGTTAAATATGATCATTAATTGATGATGCATGATAATTCTCATGAGATCTTGAAAATGAGTGCATATTTATACGGTATAAAATAATATTTTTCTCAAAATCGATTATGTATGAAGAAGAGAATTTGTGAAGTGATGGAGATTCATGAACTGCGTTTGAAAAGGACGGCAGCGGTTGGCCAGTGCTAGGCCCGACCCCGGGCCGGGTTCGGGCCGGACCCGACCCAAGCTCGTAACCGGATCAACGGGCTGGTTGCTCGTTGACCCAGGTCGTCGGGCCGGCTCGTAACCGGCTCGGCTTCCAGCCGGGCCGGTTAAGGGTCGATTGTTTAAAATCCGACGGACCGCCGGTTCGGCCCGCTGGGTGAAATTTTTTTTTTCCCGTTGGAACCACCGGCGGTTCATAGCCATTGAATTTTTTTTCGACGGTTGAGATCATTTGATCGTTTTTTGATCAATGATTAATATTTAGTATCCGTTACTATCCAACCTCTATAAATAAAGAGCTCATTTCATCATTTTTTTCACATAAATCTTCTCTACTCTCGATCTCTCATTCTCAATTCCGCTGCGGAAACGCATTTTCGACTCCAAGTCTTCATTTTTGCGCAATTTCATCTCTAATTTTCAACTACAATGGAAGGAGGCCGTGGAGGTTCATCATCTCGTTCTCGGAGAGGAAAGGAAATAATGAATCCGTACGAGGACCCCAACATTCAATCCACCGATGATGAAACCGAACACTTTCTGCTTCCGACACCCGAAACACAAGGAAGTACCGATGCAATTACTTCTAAGGTTCGGGAACTTCCTCCTCTAAAATCTT
>JBBUKS010493288.1:0-15092 GCA_038050645.1 Hedychium gardnerianum
GATATTAATTAGGTATCTTGACTCTATTCTTGTTTATCATGAGTTGATACTTGATGCTTGACCTTAGAGATAAATCTTTTTGCGGTTGATACAGTCTCTCATATTTTTGCTACTCATATGGATCAGTAGTTGTTTGCTAGTTTGTTATGTACATTCACTGTTATGGATAAATGTTTTCGGATATGCCTTTGATTTTACCATTTGGAGTTGTCTAGATCGGTGATATATTTTATTGCTTCATGCTCATTGTGGCATTTCATTTATTGCATACTGATGACTATGTATCCCTTATGGGTGAGAGGGTCATTAGTCATATTTTTCCTGCCTGCTCGATCACCCGGGGTAGTGACGGCTGGAGTGTGTGCAGTATCTCGGGTCAGGCACACTCAACCACTCATGGGTAGTGGTCGTATGGAGTGTATGCCGACAGGGATATCTTATGATGTAGCTAGATAGCTACTTTATCATCCTGTCCACTCGTTCCACTTGAGAGTGGTGATTGTATGGAGTGCGTACAGTACTCATGGTCCTAGCTATTCGATCACATTGATGTAGTGATGGCTGGAGTGGCAAGTAGGAGTGACTTTGCATTGCATATGTATTTTTCACTTGCATGAGTATTATTGTTGTGGATTTATGCACGTTTGGACGTATGTTGACCTTATATGATGACTTGATACATTGGTTGTGTTTTCCCTGCTTGTAGAGGATTTATTCTTTTTTATTGATCTATTGAGTATTGAGTAGTACTATTTCAAATTTTATATTATTTTTCGATCACTATTTCACACCTAGTGGAATAAACTTATTTTAAGTAATTTCTATTATTACTATTGTTTTGATCAGGTGAGTATTTCTCTTATTCGAGACTGTATACCTTTGTTTCCAGATCTATATTAGTCATGCACTATTTTTCTTTACCCGCTAAGTTATTTAGGACTCACCACCTGTACATTTGTTTTCTTCAGGTTATAGTTGAGTCGCTGGTGATCCCGTCCACCTGTCCCACAACACCTCGAGGGTGCATTTATCTTCCGCTATGTATTTCTTTCTTTCTTTCTTTTCGTTCTTATTTGGACTTATCGTTGGAGTTTTTAGACTATGCATTGTAATAAAATCGACTTTCTATTTGTCGATTATCAGACGTGGTTTTTGGATTTGTCACTTTGGACATTGTTCTATTTTGTGGGTGTACGTTGTGTAGACTTACATTCTTGTGTTGAGTTTTAAGCCGTGTGGGCTTGTATTCGGATATCACCTCTCCAGTTGAGAGGATTTGCTTATTATCTTACCTTGTTTAGTATAGTTGTGATCATACTGCATGATTGTGCAATACCCGTGTGGGGTATGTTGTGTTGTTATTGTATTGTGAATATGTATCCAGGATATTGTCCGTCGTACAGGGGAGGTGTTGTCCGATTTTCGTCGGATAAGTAAACTCCCGAGGCATGACAAATGGAGTTATCTCTATCGATTATATCAAATCGAAAGATAACTTAGCGGATCCATTTACAAAAAATTTGAGTAGAGATCAAATATACTGTACATCAAGAGGAATGAGCTTAAAAATCTACAAATAAAAACATTCATAGTGGTAACCCAACCTTGTTGATTGGAGATCCGAAGATCTTGGTTTAATGAGACAACGAAATTATAAAAGTTCATGTGAGCACTTGGACTAGTTCCCCTCTTATTCCTAGGATGGAAAAGTGTTGCCTATTACATGTAGTGAAGTTAAGTTATAAACTTTTAATGACTCCTATACTTGAAAAAGTATAGTTTGGTAGGATACTTTTGATAGGAGGTCACCTATATAAGTGTGAAGACGGATTGCTTCAACGAAACACTTATGCATCCAAGATGTTGTCCATGGCCAAAACGGACATAACCGTGAGAACTATAAAGAAGTGAGAAATGTTATTGTGTAAGTATCATTGTCTTGGTTTACATGAATGGCTGAGTAGTTAGAGATATCGCATTCACTAAGCAGCCTAGTAAATCCGATAGTACTTTACTACGGAAGGTTCAAAGTCACAAGCTACCCCTCCTAATGCAATCATCTTTTGATTGAACTCTCCTCTAGTGTCAACATACATACATGCATTAATTTTCATTCATGTGGGGGATTGTTGGAAAATTAATTTTAAACTAATAAATGTGTGAATGAGAAATCACTTGGATCGGTGACATGGCTTAATCTGAATTGTCAAATTAAGATGGATAAATCAAGTTCATTCATTTAGAAGACATAAGTGTCTCTTCGGATGGTTCAATCTCAACCATTGAATTCAAATTGGAAAGCATCCAAATGAAGAGACATTGTGTTCCTTGGGAAGGGACATTGGGTTCCTCGTGAAGGGATGCGATATAGATCATCCAATTCAAGTTGGATGGATGAGATATAATTGTACCAAGAGGTTCTTCTATGCCTTCATTTGGTATAAATAAGATCCCTCACATTCTCATTTGATTCATTCAATTCAAAGCAAAGCAAGTATTGCATTTCATACTTGCATTTGGAGAGTTCAAGAAGCTTCTTTAGTTCAGAGGTCTTGTGATTTGCAGTGCTACTATCACAAGATAAAGTCGTTGTATCTTGAGAGAAGATTGTCGTGTTCCGTAAGTATCGTGTGCAGGAAAAATTTGTCTTAAAGAGATAGAGTCCAACTCTATCCTCTACTTCGCCAAAGTGGTGTTATATTGTCATTCTACTCACGCTCAGATTGCACAACCACCAGATCCAACAAGTCCTAGTAAGTTGAGTATAGTAGGAAGGTCAAAATCCTAGTAAGTTTAGGTCAACCTGTACTAGGCATACAAGGAAGTTCTAGAGACATGAGATCTCTTGACACGAGAAAATTTTAGTTTTAGAGAGGTTGAAATTAGAGTATAAATCTATTGATATAATTATGAGTTGACTAGTGGTTGCAGTCGATAAGGGAATCAACTCATAACTAAACTTGGGTTCAGAGAAAGCCTAGTCTAGGTCAAATAATTATTATGAATAGTATCAATCGACTGACAGTCGACTAGCAGTTGATTGAGAATAGTAGTAGTAAATTAGGAATAATATTTTTAACACAAAATCAACTATGAATAATATTAATTGATTAGGAACTAACAATCAATTGGGAATCGTGTTTTTAGCACAAAATAACAAAATGAGATAACAAAGAATAGAAAGTTTTGTAATCAATTGAGTAGTTGACTCAAGCCAAAATAAAAATGAATAGAAAGGTTTATGGTCGACTGTCACAATCGACTAATGTATAAGCAATCCTTTGGTGCAATTGATTGATGTTAAAATAAGAAAATGTTGAGGCGACGCGATTTGGATAAGAGTTTTGTTAATGGTTGAATTTTTACCATCTATAATGGAGTAGTTAAAATTAATTGATCAACAAACAATCAACTAGAGGATCATAAAAAAACTGATTGATTGACATATTCAAGTTATGTATAGAAACTCTATAATTTCATGGAGGTTTCAGTCAAAACTTTTGGAGATCCGTTCTAGGAGGTACCAAGGCGGTGTTGTTACATTTTAGGGCCTCTAGAGAGCATTTCAAAGCAACCCAAGCAATGCATTACTTTTGTTGTATTTACTTGTATTTTTTGTATTTGTGTGTTGTTGTCAAAACAAAGATATTGTAAGAGTTCTTTTTCTTTTTTTTTTGGCCTCTTGAAAGAATCTGAAGAGAAAAAAGTTAGTGGTGCTAAAGGGTTGGCCCACCAAAGGGTCATAGGTCATAAAAGAGCTTATGATTGTCTTCCATTTGTGTGTTTTATTTATGTTTCCATTGAGCATTAACACCTTGTAAACGAGCACAGCCAATGAAAAGAAAACGAAAGTGAAATAAGCTATTAAACCCCTAGTTGTGCATATCTATCATACAATTAATATCAAAGTTAAGTTGATTCTGGATCAGTCTAACTAACAATAGAGAAGTGGCAACAGGAAGACAAAGTCACTGAAGTCGATGGAGTTTTGAGATGAGCTGGGCTTCAGTATTCTCTAGGATGTTTAAAACTCATGCAAATGATGTTCTCCTAATTTGTTCCTATTGATGCAATAAATGACCTAAATTGGAACAAACTCATGCAAGCAAAAGACAAAGCTTTCATAGTCAAAACTAATGTTCTCCTTTGAGTCTGATCCATGCGAAGCTAAAGTCGTTTAAAATTACAAAACAAATGTTTTATTAGTCATCATGTTGGAGTTCAAATATTATTGTAGTAGTTAAATCCAAAGCTATTATAGTGTCAGGATGCAAGGATAGTTTTTTTAATTAGTATCAAATATTTTAGTTTTCAATTTGATTAATTTTGAGATGATTTGACTTTATAGAAGTTTTCTATCAATCATCAGAATAAATCAGAGAAGCGTACGTGGAAGTTCATCCTAATAACCAGCTAATATTCTTGGATCCACTACTCATTAATAAAAATAAAATTTCATAATACACCGTAATTAAATTTTGAACTTCATATATTTAATTTATTATTGAAGGACTAATCATGATATTTTATCTCCAAGGCAGCAAGGATGAATTTAGAAATGATGAATG
Organism: Hedychium gardnerianum; assembly: GCA_038050645.1. Taxonomy (NCBI): domain Eukaryota; kingdom Viridiplantae; phylum Streptophyta; class Magnoliopsida; order Zingiberales; family Zingiberaceae; genus Hedychium; species Hedychium gardnerianum. Next base: position 4,569 of record JBBUKS010493288.1, read on the forward strand.
AGATAAAATTGATGAGGTGTCAAAGACAATGGAGTGTTCAAAATCACCCTAATTAATTTAGAGGTTATAGTAACTTTGGCCAAAGCTGTGTCCAAAGTTGCAACACTCGATGTAACATGTTAGGAATCAACATTATAAAGTTGTAAAATGAAATCAGACACCCCGGACACTATATAGAACTTTACAGAGGAAATAGGTGATGGCTGAAGAGAAACCCTAATGAAATTAGTAATGAAAGGCGAGTGCGGGCTAGAGCAAGGTGGAATAGGTGATGGTTGAAGAGAAACCCTAATGAAATTAGTATTGAAAGGCGAGTGCGGGCTAGAGCAAGGAGGAATAGGTAATTGCCCTCAGCTACGATGGTACTTTTCAAATATTTATGATTTAAATTTTAATTATGATGTATTATAAAATAATTTTTTTTTGATGGGATTAAAAATTTAAACGTTGGTGGCTGTACAATGAAACGTTATTTTTAAGATTAATTTATTTGAAAAATTAAATATTTAAATTAAAAATATATATACATTTACATCAGCTCAGCTAAATAAAGAAGGATATTTTAGAAATTAAAAAAAAAATAAAAAATAGGTACTACTATGGGGTAAGGGGGCACATTTTTAATTTTTATTTTTTAAAAAAAAATTGAAGACTCCCATGTTATTATTAAAATAAATCTGTTGTTTTGTCTTTTTCCAAAAGCAATCTACTGCGCAGATGCTTTTTTTTAACTCTATCTGGACCGAAGATTCTGTGATAACGATGACCAGCGCTTCACTTTTGGCTCGATCTACAAAAAATTAAAAATTAAAAATTAATTAATTAAATTAAATAATGCCAAATTTAAAATGATCATTTTAATCTCATATAATTTCTTCATCCATCAATAAATTAAAAAATATTAATAAAAATTCATTCAAATAATTAATATTAGTAAATTTATTTTTTATTTTAAAAAAATCTCTATAATATATCAAAATTAAAATAAAAATTTTAAATTTTTTAATTAATTATTAAAGACCTAACATTATATTTTATTGTTCCGATCTCCACAATTATAACTGCTTCCATTGCGTCACATGATTAAATTAAATTCCCGTCGACCAAAGTTTCATTATCCAAAATTTAACATTCTAAAAATAAATATCGTTTTTCTATTAATCCCTCCCCTTTTTTCATATTTAAATTTTTTATTCTATCCATTTAAAAACTACTTCCATTGCATCACGTGATTAAATTAAATTCTCGCCGACCAAGTTTCATTTCATTTTAGGTATTTTACTGAACCACAGTAGGAAATTCAGTATTATCTATTTACGAATCTAAAATTTAACATTCTAAAAATAAATACCGTTTTTTTTCATCCCTCTCTTTTTTCATATTTAATTTTTGTATTCTCCTTATTAAAAAATTCATCATTCTTAATTTATAAGATCGTAATTAAATTTGAAAGCATGAATAAAAATATATTATTTTTAATTTAAAGTAATTCAAAATTCTCTAAATTTATTAATTAGTTTTAGATAATTTTAAATAAAATTATTTGATGAATTTAAAAAATTCTAAATTAGTTCATATCAATATCTTTAATATAGTCATGTTTTTGTATTTGAATTCGATAGTATAAATTAAAAAAATTTGAACTCATAAAAATTTGATAAAATTTGTCACAAATTTATTATAAAACATAAGATAATGATATTTATTAATTAATATTATGAATTTCTTGAATAAATTGAGAAAATTTTAAATATGAAAAAAAAAGATATAATGAAAAATATTATGTATTTTTGAAATTTTGAAATTTATTGGGTAATACTGAAATGCCGTTTTATTTTTTAAATTGTTTCAGATTTATTAATAAAACATGTAACGGCTGGGCGAATTCATTACTTTGCTCACTTTTCACTTTTTTGATGTTTTTAAAAAGTAACGGCTCTTTAACGTTTTATAGAAAAGAGTCAGAGATTTTATAAAAAAAAAAAACACCGCCAACGCAACTTGGTCTGTCTTCACCCGAGCCCCGACACGAAACACGCAGCTACGGGATGTCATCGGTGACCAAGTCTGTTCTCTGTTCATAACACGCACAAAGTATCTACTAGTCAATTAATCTGTCTATCACGACAATGATTAATTTACCGAGCTACCCTTCTTCAGATTTTGATGGTAGGACATTGATGGTAGGATGGTTGTCTCGGGGTAATAATGCGATATTAAATCCTTCCATAAATAATTAAGAGGTTTAAGATTTAAATTTTAACTATGATATATTATAAGAAATTTTTCCTCTAATAAAAAACGGATCTTAAAATAATGATTATTTGGATGAGTCTTTATTAATATTTTTCGATTTATTTTAGTGATCAATGAAAAACTTTCGTGGGATCGAATCGAAATGATCGGTGATAAGAAGATAGCACTGACGAACATGTGGGTATTTGGATTCACGTGAGAGCAGGGATTAAAGTTTTTAAAAACTAATTAAGAATAAAAAAATTTAATCAAAAAGATTATTTCATCATCATAATTTATTTTTTTTATTTTTATATTTGATTGCCAATGAAAAATATTTAAAATGAATAAATTATTTTTCATCGTTAAAAAAATATATATAAGATGATAAATAAATCAAATATTAATGAGTTGGACTTTACAAGATTTTTTTAATTTATTTTTTAAAAAATATATATATTTAATTTATTATTATTCATGAATAAAAATTATAAATTATTTATAAAAAATATTTATGAATAATATTTTTGAAGTGAAATATATTTATTAATAAAAAATTTATCAATATAATAAAATAAATAAATAAGTTCTTAAAATCAAAAGTAAATTCATTAATCAACTAAAATAAATTTTAAAATATAAAAATTTTATATAATTAAATAAATTTGAAATGAAACTCAATAAAATTTAAATAACTTCAACGATCTTTTCAATAATTCATTTTAAATTCAATAAATTATTTGATCAATTTTTTTTTTCTTAAAATGATTTATCTAATTCTTTAAAAAAAATCAATTACTAGTATAAATCGAAAAGCTAAATTTGACATATGATCTAACGATCATATATTTTTTTCAACTCTTCAAAGATAATATAATCAGGATGAAATTTAAATTATCATTATTTAAGATGCTTATAAAATTTTCAAACTTAGAAAATATAATATAAAATTTAAATCCTCACTGTCTAATAAATTCATCCCACTTTTTATTATCCATCATAACTCCGGAAGCTCAATTACCGTTCGAATTTACTGCGCCGCCCACCGTCAGGGATTCGAACGTTACTCTGAATAACTAAATTAATTATCGTGTACTAAGGTAGGAGAGAGAGAAAAAGCAGAAAAGTCACGCCTTTTTTATCTTCCTCTCCCATGGCGATTATATTCCTTCCTTTCCCACGAACCCCCCTCCACTCTTTTTGTTCGTCGCGCATACCCACTGAGCCACAGCGCTGAACCTTCACTCCGAAGGCATCTTCGCTGGTTATCCATGGCAACTGCTCGTGCGCCGCCGCCTCCGCCAGTGATCGGGAAGGCCGGCAGCTACACTGTCTTCATCACTCCCTCGTCGATCACGCCGCCATCTGAGAGCCTGAGATCGGACATTGTGTGTCCCTCGCCGAGCTCTACTGCTAGAAGGACTGAAACGGAAGCTCCTTTTCCTGCGAAGACTCCTCCTCCTTCTCCTCCTCCTCTTCCGCCAGTGCAGGTCCCGCCTCCGCAGTTTGAGAAGACGGCTGCAAAGTCCTCCGGATCCGTGTTAGGGTTCTTCTGGGAGGCTGTCGCCAAAGTCCAAAATGGTATCGTCTGTGATTTTTAGTTTTTGCGGGTGTAATAATTTCCTTGCTTTCTCATTTTCTTTAATTAACAGCGCATTCAAGCTTGGACGAACACTTGGCGAATTGGTTCGGCTTGGACCATTCCAGGTACCAGTGGGCCTTGAATGATTACTATGAAAGCAGTGAAAAGGTAGTTGCTCTTTCTCCTTTTCCCTTCAGTTCTTTTGGACGGCATTGGCTTCAGGCTTACTCTGAAATTGGAATGTACTGTTTCAGTGCTGCATTTATCTTCTATAATTGGGAAGTGATATTATTTTCTCTGGAATTATTTCCTGGATCAATTTTCTTGTTGGTTTGTTCTAAACAGAATTGTGTTTTCAATTTCCCCTGACGTCCTGAATTCTGAAGGTTTGCATCTGTCAAATCTCTCTCTATATATATATATATATGCTGAAAAGTACTGTTCTGATCCATAATGGCTTACAAACCACTTGGGACATTTGCTATTAAGATTTTACGGAGAATATCCAACGTCAGTTTCCTAGGCTTTTCCATTCATTTTCTTTTTATGGAGTTTATATCTATTAAAAAAAATGATGAATCAGATAACATCGAACCTAGGATAATCGGCCAGGTTTCACTTACGACGGGCAGCCCAAAAAGTCAGCATCCCGTGGTTGCATGTCTCATTTGGAAAAAAATCCCTACAAATGCACCGTAGCTAGGGATCGAACCGTGGATATCTGAGTGATAATTTGGCGCCCTTCCGTTGCACCGTAGCCCGGGGTAGTTTATATCCACTAGAACAAAGAAGTGTACCCATATTCGTTTAAAATCACATTTGCCTTGAGAAGTACAAATTGTATATGTATATCATTGGGCCAATATGAGAAAGTTCAATTACAAAAATTATTTTTTTGTAATTTGAACATCTCATTAGAATATCTTGATTATTTATGTATTAACACGAATTGATTTAATAGAACATATAAAAGAATTGAGGTTACCTTTGAAACATGCTTACAATGTCTGATCTACACTCCAAACCTTTCAGCCTTCTTTTATGTTCTCCCACGACTCAACTTTGTAGTAGTGTTTTTGTATGTATGGGCATACCATATATATATAGGACTAAACGTATTATTCTATAATAATAATATAGAATAATTATATTCTTATCTTGGACTGATCAAATCATATCACATCTAGAATATTATGATAAACATTTAAAAACTTTCCCTAAATAAAGATTTGATAATTACTTGCCGCCGCTATTAAATATCTTGTCATGTGTAAAATACACATACATATGCCAATATTAGTTCAATATATTTTATTTTCTATTATAATTTTGATAAATTATAACTCTTATACTTTTGATAAATTATAACTCTTATAATTTATCTGAATCTCACTTGAGCCACCAAAGAATCTGACCTTCCAATAAATTAATTTTGACCTAGTCAACTCTTAACTAGTCAAAATAATTTATTAACTTCATTCTATTTCGCTAAAAGAATGAGATTGCACTCTTAATCTAATTGGAATTACTGAAGCTCATAATCAATAAATATATCCTCTGATTGATCGATCTAACCATATCACCCCGTCGATCAACTAGAATATCTGAAATATGTTACTATGACCAAAATGCCCTTATTGGATATTCACAATCACTCAACTTTCATCTTCTATTTGACTATCCTCTCATCATATCATTAATTCAATAATTAAAGTTGAATTACTGCCCGATTTTAGTGTCTATTAGAAGAACTCGTGAGTTATGATCATGCTTATTAATTAGGTGATAGATTCCATATTGTGAATACATGTTCTTCGTTATTTCACTTTAATTCCCAAAACACCGAGATATTAACCAAAAGTTTGATTTCACCTATTGGTGTTTAAAGAAAGTTAGTAATCGAAGTTTATTATCTGCACGGGATTAAGGTGTTATGTACAATAATCAAGTAAAATTAAATTTGTGGTCAAATCACAATTTTAATTTCACGTGGTCAAGTCCAATATATTAAAATGTATCCCCAATTTTATTACTAAGCCAAATATAGACATAATAAAATTGAGACAATCTTGTCAAAATAAACTATCCGTGTTTATTTACCGATGTCTATGATTCTTTGGATTAAATTATAAATCGAATCTTTCTGTGTTTAACAATTTAAACACAATTTATAGTCTTATATAATCCATGGACACATGCAATGCTCAAAACAATATTATTTAAGTTTTTCCAAACATGTTTAATATATTTATATTCTGAATAGGTCCCTCAAAACTCCTAGCTGATAAACTTTTAGTAAAAGGATCAACAAGATTTTATACGGGCGCTATCTTGCACATTATCACGTCTCCTCATTGAACGATATCCTTAATTAGGTGATACTTTCATTCAATGTGTTCTCCATGTTGATGGTTTCTAGTCTCTTTTTCATTTGTCATTGCTCCACTGTTATCACAGTACAAAGTAATAGCCTCTAATGCAGAAGGAACAACCTTAATGCTTAGCAAATTTTTTTTTATCCATATGACTTATTTTATTGCTTCATAAGCTGTCATGTATTCCGCTTCCATTGTGAAATCAACAATACAAGATTGCTTGATACTCCTCCAAACAACGACACCCCACCTAGTGAGAACACTGACCCGATGTAGACTTACCATAGTCTTTATCAGCTTGAAAATCAGAATCAGTATATCCTATGAGCATCAAATCTAGAACTGAATAAACTAACATATATCCTCTAATTCTGCGAAGATACTTGAGAATATGCTTTACAGCAGCCTAATGCATATCTGGACGAGTATACAATACAGCATACATGAGGCTTCCTAAAGCTGAGGCATAAGGAACTCGTTTCATGTATTCTACTTCATTTAAAGTCTTGGAACTTTGCTCTCGTGACAAGTAGACTCCATGTCTGAAAGGTATTTGACCCTTCTTGGAATCTTGCATAGCAAACTTCATCGGTATCTTATCAATATACGAAGCTTGGGATAATGCAATCCTCTTGTTCTTCCTATCCCGAAGGATTTGGATACCTAGAACATAGTTTGCTTCTCACACGTCTTTCATGTCAAACTATTGAGCCAACCAATGCTTAGTTGATGTTAACTCTCCTACGTCATTCCCAATGAGGAGGATATCATCCACATATAACATAAGAAAAACTACCTTGTTGTCTTTAATTTTCTAATAGACACAAGGTTCATTTAGATTCTAATTATAACCATAAGTCTTTATAGCTTGATTAAATATGATGTTCCAAGACCTAAACACCTGTTTAAGTCCATAAATGGACCTTTTTAGTTTGCATACCTTATGCTCTTTACCCTTTTGGATGAAACCATTCGGTTGCATCATATAGAAAGGCAATCTTGACGTCCATTTGTCATACTTCATAATCAAAATGAGCTGCAATAGATAAGAGGATCCGAATAGACTTTAGCATAACCACAGGTGAGAATGTTTCATCATAATCGATTCCTTCTCATTGGGTATAACCTTTTGTGACCAATCTAGCTTTAAAGGTCTCTACTTTTCCATCTATTCCTCTCTTTCTTTTGTAGATCCACTTACATCCAGTGGGTTTCATCCCATCAATCATATCTACAAGATCCCAGACGGAATTAGTGTACATGAATTTCATTTTTGAGTCCATAGCACTCCTCCAATGGTTCTATATCCTCCATAACGTTCTTATACAAAGTGGGATCCTCCTCTTGCTCAATGGATATTGCCTCAAAGGACTCTCCATAAAGCAAGTACCTGGAGAGTCGACGAATGACTCTCTCACTACGTCTAAGCTGTGGAGGCTCTTGGTTGATTGTAATTGATTGTTACTCTCTCACTTGATCACCATGTCCTTCATTTTTCGTTTCGGTACATAGAGGCAATTGAAGAATGGGGCCACCATCCTCCACCATTTCAATTGTCGGCAAATTAGTGGATACATCAGAATCAGATGGAACCTCCATTCATTTCACACTAGGACCAACAATTGATGGTGGTAAAAATGTGAATTCAAATTGAGTTTGTTAAATATCTGAACTAGGATTCTCTTTCAAAAGAACCTTACTTTTTGATTCACATTCTTCTATATATTTGTCCTCCAAAAAGGTTGCATTTGTATTTACAAATACCTTTTTATTTTGAGGACTATTGAAGTAATATTCTATCATTTTTTTTGGATACCCTACAAAGATGCATGCCTCTAATCTTGGTTCCATCTTGTCTATATTGCCTTTAAGCATTTATGAGGGCATCTCCATATCCGAATATGTCTTAGATTGGGTTTGCGTCCATTTCACAATTCCAAGGGTGTCTTAGAGATAGATTTAGAAGGACTATGTTCCACAAGTATATTGCAGTTTGTAAAGCATATCCCCAAAAGGATGTATTGAAAGTGGAGAAGCCAAGCATAGATCTGACCATATTCAACGATGTCCTATTTCTCCTTTCTGAGACACAATTCTGTTGAGGAGTGTCTGGTGCGCTCAGTTGGGATAAAATCTCATTCTCTTAAAGGTATGATTCTAAAGTCATTGGATAGATACTCCCCACCTCGATTTAATCGGTGTTTTAATGCTCTTACCTAATTGTTTTTCCACTTCACTTCTGAATTCCTTGAACTTTTCAAAAGCTTCAGATTTACGAGTCATTAGGTATTGAGAGTAATCATCCGTGAAAGTGATGAAGTACTCATAGGACACTAACTGGTCCACATACATCAGATTGCACTAATTCCAAGACTTCTTTGGCCCTAATTCCTTTAGATTTAAAGGAACTCTTAGTCATTTTGCCTTCCAAACAAGATTCACATATAGGTAGGGACTCTGCCTTTAACTCACTTAAAGGATCATCCTTTACTAGTCTTTGAATCAAGGTTGATATGACAAGTCTTAAATGCCATAAATAAGTCTCATTAGTGGGAGACAACTTTATGTGTTTGTTAGATGCAGTGTTATACAATGAGTTGTAAATAGGGTTTAAGATATACAAACCATTACGCAAATGTCCCTTACATATAAGGGTTTTATTCAAGATAATATCAACTGCCATTTGTGAAAAATGGACATAATATCCATGTTTAAATAATAAAGAAACAGAAATCAAATTTCTAGTAATATCTAGGACATAATAACAATGTCTTAAAATCAAATGTTTCTTATTCAAAAAATAGAGATAAACTTTTCCAATAGTAGATATGTTGTGTCAACCCTTAGAGTATGTTCCTCTTCATTGAGTACCCTGGTTACTTGGAACCCCTGCAACATATTGCAAGCATGCAAGACTCAATAAAAGATAACTCATGATTACCTTGCTTTTTCAAAGTTAAGTATTCCGAGCAATTTCTCTTCCAGTGACCCTTCTGTTCGCAATGAAAGCATTTCCCCTTAGACTTGCCATCTATCTTGGTCTTCTTTGCCTTTTGTTGTGGGCCCTTCTTGTTGGACTTCTTCCTCTTATTGCCTCCTTTGCCTTTCGAATTGGAAGAAGTTGATCTAATAGGAATAACAGCAAGTGCATCACTGCTCATGGTCTTAAGAACATTCTCAGCATTCTAGAGAATATCTCAGTATTCTCTGATTTGATCTCATCACCTAAAACCAAAGTCATATTGAACTGAGTGATCAATACAAGAATGTGATCTCTCACGGGCATATCGGGTTTCATGCGCATGTTCATGATAGACCTAATGGCTGCCTAACGTGCTTGACGTCCTTGATGCTTGAACATTTGTTGAAGGTTTTCCATGATTTCAATGACACTTTCCATATTCTGATGTTTATGTTGCAATACATTTGGGATAGATCCCAAAATATAGCAACGGGTCATTTCATCAGAATGGATACACTTGTCATAAGCCTCCTTTTGTTCGATCGTGGACTTCGCCATAGGCATCTTGGGACAAGCTAGGATTCAGTTAACACAAATTTATGCTTTCTGACAGTGAGAACAATCATAAATTACATTTCCAATCAATATAGTTTACTTCAATCAGTTGATTTTTAGTCAAAATAATAGCTCGGTGAATTTCTTGACATTTTTCTGAGAGAAAAAAAAATTAATGAGCTTTGCATGCAATAAGTAAATTATATGTGTTATGCATGAGTAGACCCAAAACTACCACAGTGATGGCCTAAAAACTCCAAAATCATAAACATACCCCAATAAGAGAAGTAAATGTGATTTATAGCTAGGCTGGGACCCTCCCACTAAATTCAATATATCTGACATCTCATGCAATATTGATTTAGCTTCGCTTCATTTTGGCCATCAATGATATTGCTCGGATATTCTATAGGAAGTTTTCACAATATCTTCGATTTAAGTGTATAACCCCTATATTAATATATATAGTTTAAGCATCTATTTAATTATGTTACTTATAGGATAAACACAAGTAATTAGGACTTAAAATTTATCACCATTATGGGCTCATTCCAATAACTGAAATAGTGCAACTCTCCTTTAGGGAGACCAATTAAATTGACATAAGGTATATGAAACATCCTACAACTTAACACCTTTTTTTTTATTTCTAAATTTATTTTTTTTTAGAAAGTAAGCATGCTACAAAATAGCCAAAATTTCGTAATATAAATAACTCAATACATAAGTCATGCAATTCCAACAAAATCAAATAAGAATCCGGTATGAACATCATAAGGGTAAATAAATATCAAAATAATCAAAGTGTGCAACCA
>JBBUKS010493298.1:0-15091 GCA_038050645.1 Hedychium gardnerianum
TACCTCGATTCAGTGGAGTAGGTTCCGTTGGGCATTCATTCTGGGCAGAAAGATAGACTGAGCTACAACTTCCTATGGAAGTTGCTTCTTGGAATGCCGTCGTTCAAGCGCAGGCTGACCACTGATTCAATCTTCAAAGCAAAAGCCACATCTTGCTACTAGAAAACCGAAGGAGCACACAAAGCAAACGAAGGGACTCACCAACGAATCAAGCGGAAGACATGTTTGATCCACTCTACGAACTGAAAGCGAAATCTTGCAAAACAACCACGCCCGGATCCGCAAGAATGGCTATGTAGGTAAGGGGATCCGCGCTATGATCGCTTTGAGTTCTGCTCGAAGGAATAGGAATTCTTCTTAGGAGTTTGAAGTAAAGGCGAGGGAGGAGGAGTCCTCCGATCACTGAATTTTCTTTATTAAACCTCGGCCGTATATTCTTGACGTCCTTACCAAAACATCCTTACCCAAGGGTTATTTTAGCACCAAAAGGCTTGTTTTCTTGATCTCAAAAAGTTTAGATTGCTCAGGGCCGAGGAAATGAAATTGATGGAACCAGTACCAGTAGGTATTGATCTAAGCTTAGAACGGGGGTAGCCTACGAGCGAAGAACTTCCTGGGATCGAAGAACATCCTGAGCATAGGCTCGTAAGAGGGAAATGAATAGATGAGCTCCCCTTGCCTTGAAAGAAGCTAGCCGGTAGAAGCCATCCGTGAGCAAGAGAAGAGAAGAAGGAACAAGTGCAGGAGTGGTTGGTCACCTAGGAAAGAAATAGAATAGATTTCTCTATATTACCCCGAAACGAATATCTAATATCTACCTTTAGCGCATATTTCCTGCTTTGAAAGAAAGGAAGCGAACAACCACCTTTTCTTGCCAGATTGATGAAGGCATCTTCCTTAACGTAAGAAAGGATAGTGAATCTCGCACTTCCGGAAAGATGATACGGAAATTCATTCCGAGCTATGAAAAGGAAGTTCATTCCCGGCTAGGTTCTTCAAGAAAGAGAGCTAGGCCCAGGAGAGGAGATTCAGCTTCAATCGGAGATTTCCGCTGTTCAAGCTATCTCATCAGGTAATTCAGCAGTCGGGGATTCCGCTATAGCCTTAGGAATAGGGTACGAATCGGCTCTTCATGTTCACAAATGGAGGATTCTAAACCTTTATATTTATAATGTAAAACCTGCAAACAACTCCTTCTCTTCCTTAGTGGCACAAGCCCTTTTGCTTGAAGCTCTAGCCCTTAATGAATGCCCTATTAGCCCGCCTGTTGGAAAGCTTTTTTGAGTGGCCGAGCCGGGAGGATTTTCTTATCTTTTAATTTAAAGACATCCATGCGGGTTGAAAGAAGAAGGGCTGCTTTCAAGATTTCACTGGAAAAGCTTGTTGTCGGACTATCTGCAGCTAATTCATCCGCATCTGTTGGAGGAAGGACTGCTATTGCATCTTTGGCTACTTCTTTCTTTGAGAGATGGGAATGCCTAGTCAAGATGTGCCCGTGGGATTTCCCTTCTGAGATGGAGGTTCTGGCCTTGGTCTCTGTGAAAGGTCCTATTGCTTATATAGATTCCTATTATACCTATTTCAAGGCCTGCTCCATATCCCCTTTGCTCTCTAAAGGCGAAGAGCTTGGTAATGGAACCCCACCCTTTTGGGTTGTGATAATAGAATACCTCAACATCGGAACATCCATTTTTAGAACTCATTTCCGCAGGAGAAAGTCTCAGTAGAATTTGTTACCTGGGATTTGAGTCTAGCTTTTGGCCGCTAGACAAGCTTTCCTCCTCTCAATTGTCCCATCCGGAAAGTTAAGTACTTAAAGGTAAAGACCCACCCTTCACTCTCTTGCCTGCTGGTAAATCAGTCAATGTCCATGTGTGGTTGACACGCATAGCTGCCATCTCGTCCTCTCCGCCAAGCAGAATGACTCAAGGTCTCATGATAGGAACGGGTAAGACTTACACTCGAAAGAGCAATTATATTCGAAGGGGTTAGGCAAGTAAGCGCGGAATTTCTACTAGTAGTAGTCTTATGATTATTGTATAATAATAATATATATCTATATATGATGATAATCCAAAGATGAATAGAAAACAGCCTCAGGAAAAACCTCCTTCTTTGTTCGGGTTCTCCCTCCGACAGCGGCCAAGAAAGAGACTCTGATAGCAAGCCTCTCCCAAATCTCCTCTACAACTCATACGAGCACCCGAAACCTATTGGGGGATAGGGGGAAGGTAGTTACTCGACTGAAAGGGCAAAAGCGGATTCAATAGGAGTGCATTCTATTCTTCCTTTATTTATTCAAAAGCTTCTTTCCCGCGACAATATTTAGACACTAAGGTTAGTTTCCATAGGGCGAAGCGGGACATGTTCGACCTCACGTCTAATCAGCGCCAGGTCGAACGAGCCCCCTAGTTCTTGTTTGAAGACCGGAACATTAGCAACATTAGGATGACTCTTCGGAATACTAAGGCCCCGTAGGAATACTAGCAAATCCAATGTAACATGTATTAAAGGCAAGGGCTATATTTACTCTTTAGCCTGAGAGGGAGAAGTTGGGTGTTTGTTTGTTTACTTACTACTTTCTTTGATGATTAGTTCAAGAAGAATTAGTAGGAATTTTGTCACTAGGAGCTCAGTAGATGAAGTACATCTACTTTGTTTAGAACTGGACCAGATCTATAAGGATCTGTCTTTATCTTCTTTTCCTAATGTGGAAAAGTTCCGTGTGCCTATGATCAAAAGAGCTTTAGCTGAGGGTAGCTATAAACTTTCTCCCTGCCTTTGACTCTTCAAGCTATAGAACCGGGTAGGCTTCGTTGATTGCCTCAACTATAACTGAAAGGGAATGACTTACTAAAGAAAGACAAACTGGAAGGCAAGCTACTCGACCAAGGGAAGAAGATGCTAAGGGATCTGAAGTTAAGATGCTATTAAATAGGGAAAGGGGGTAACCATACCAAACCAGATAGGGAGAGGAGCGAAACGGAAAGGAGCTATTCTGAAACAAGGTTCGATGAGTCCGGGACTGGTAGAGGAAAGAACTAGCGAGACTAAGCGGATCGAAGCGAATAAAACAAAGCTAGCTCGGCTAAGACAGAGAGGAGGTAACCAGCTTTTGAAGCACCGAATAGGGATAGGTACTTGGGTACTAAAGAGATTTCACCTTTAGCAGAGATCAGGGATTCCCAATAAGCGGATAGTTCAGTTCGAAGGGAGTAACTGCTTGCTTAAGCGATCAGCTCACCATCTATAGAAGTCAGGAGAATGGCTAATAGCTGCTCTGCTGCTGCTAGGGCTGTCGGTAAAGTGGTCGAGTCTCTATCAGTGTACCCCCGTAGTCTCCCGAAAGTGCACTAAAAGGGCGGGCTGGGACGGACATCGATCTTCGCTTCTACAAGGCCTGGTCAACTCTAAAATCCCTTTTATCTGCGGGGTGCATCAAGCAGCAAGTTTCTGACCTATTTGAACAAGTTAATTATACCAGCTTTTTATGAGCTTCCTGAGGAACTAAAGCTTAAAGCACTTGCAGAAATTTCACCTTGCACTCTGCCACAGGATTCACGCCATATTCTTCCTTCCATTGTTCAGCTGTTAAAGAATTACATGCCTCGGAAGAAGACTGGGGAAGAGATTGACTTTACTTATGTTGAGTGCTTGTTATATGCATTTCACCATTTAGCTCATAAGGCTCAAAATGCCACAAATAGTCTATGCGGTTACAAGATAGTGACTGGCCAGCCATCAGATAGGCTTGGGGAGGACTTCTCAGAGTTGTACAAGGATTTCACAGAGAGGTTGAGCAATGTAGAGGAGTTAACTAGGAGGGCTACCATGAAATAAATTCACTCAGGGAAAGGCTGAGACGATAGGCTTTGATTCATCGGTTTTAGGCCTTAGACGAGAGGGCTATAGGCCACTTTCTCTCATAAAGAAATGCACCACTTCTACAGACTGGACTAACAGATGTAATCTCATAGGAAATTGAGCCTTCTCCAACATAGACCATTTCTAATGATAGCAGAATCATTCAAGGCTAAGGCATTGGGCCAAGCAGCAAGAATAAGAACATAGGGCTATGGTGCTATACCCGGAAGAAAGCTCGTACGTAGACCAAATTGACATAAGCTCAGGAAAGGAAAGCAATTCGCCAAGCTAATTGAATAAGTTTTGAGAGTACTTACATTTCAGGTTTCTCATGGATGAACGGACATAGGTACTGGACGGATTGGCCCACTTAGAATATAAAGAAGAGGAAGACAAAGGAATGTATCAGTCTCTTAAGCGAGAAAATGGAAGTTCAAGAGTCAGTCACTCGCTTATTTATATATTCTATTTTAGACTTTGAACTCTTTCATATAATATTATCCCGCTTTCTCCAATGGCACCCACTGCGTATACTCTTGCTTCAGTGGAAGACTCACTCGCTCAGTTGGTGTAGGTCTTACCTTTCGCTTGGTTAGGCCAGCTAATTCAATTGATCTGGTACCAAGGTGCGAAGCCTTTAAAAGCCCAAACAAGCTTTCTTCGTTCGTACCTTTTAGCCTCTGTTACCGAAGTGGAAGGATCCGTTGGTAGTTTTCTAGGTATACCCGGATTCGGGTTACCCATGGAACTAGTAATTCCCTTGCGATCTTGTCTTCCTACTATAGAAAGAAGGATCCGTGCGCTGATCCACTCGCGGAAACACTTCCCTACTATTCGGCCCCGCATAATTATTTGACTCATGGCGCTTCTTAGCCAAATAAGTACGTTTTCACTTCCTAGCAAAACTAGATACATAAGGAACCATGCAGTTCGATCTTCTTTTCTTTTTTAAAAGAATTTCTTCATAACAAAATCTAGCAACAAGCTAAGTCAGTCACTTGCGCCTATAAAAAAAGTCAAGTGTCGTTGCTGCGAATCCTGTTGTTTAAGGTCCCAGTCTCAAATCGGATCTCAAAAGTCTGTTATATTAATATAAAGAGATAAGTATTGACTAACTCTTATATACCTGTCAAAATAATCCACACACACAAGACTCGACAAAAGATCTCAGAGTGTCGGTGAGGAATTTCGCTATGCCACCCGGCTGTAAGTACTGATGTAGCAACACCAACGGGAAGATCATGTCACTGAAGACCAAGCCACGAGCTAGCTCAGTTAGAACGAAATTAGGACAACTCTCACGACTATGGGCAGTTCTCCTTCCCTTTTTTTTCACAACCAGGGCACCCCGAATAACCTTCACAACTTCACCTTATTTAGGATCGCAATTTCCTGCGCCGTCCGTGCCAGTAGTGATATCCTAATTCGGCTACCTCTACTCTGATACGGTAGAACTCTTGAGAGGCAACCCTAAAGGCATGAGCTCACGAGGAAAGGGATCTCTCTGCCTTCGAAACCAAAATAGGTAGGCCCAGCATGCACACTGGCAAGGTCTACACGCCGTCTTCTCATGATCGCCTTCTTCCTCCGTTCCCTGCTGTTCACGTAGAACACTTTCCTGTAGGTCTTCCCCAATCCCCATCTCGGTGAAAAGGATGTTACGAACCAAGAATCCACCATTCCGTTGTGCTTGGCTGGCATCAAGGTACTAGGTATAGTATAAACAGACCTATCACGAATCCAGTAGACTCCCGTTGCACTGCTTCTTGTGGACGCCATTGAACAAATCCCAGCAGCGATGGGAGGGTAGCAACATGCCTCAGTTCGAAATTAAGACAATTAGGCAGACTATCAAGACTTTTGAAGTCAAAAATAGCTGTGTTGGTGAGAATGTTATCGAAGCGGCTGAGGGGGCGAGGAAAGCCCCTTGTTCAAGCCCGATCGATTAGACCTAGCCGCGAGTGGAATCGGCAAAGAGTATATAGCGTACGAGGACCCGATTTAAGAGGAAATAATGAGTGCGAGTGGGAAAGGGTAACCGGTAACCTAATAGGGTTTTATACCTCAACGACTGATAGCCAAAAGGCTAAGCCGGGTCTCCCTAGCGAGTAGAGAGAGAGGCTCATTTTTGTGCAGATTGGATGGCAAAAGCTGCTTGTGAGCAGATCCATAATTAGAAGCAATTGTCACAGGTTCTAAAGTAATCCATCTGTTGATGATATTTTAGCAGTGAAAAGATGTGTTCGAAGCAAAGTTGCAACTGAAATGAATAGAATGCTACTGAGGAAATTCAGAGCAGAGGAAGTTAATGAAGCAGTGAAGCAACTCCACCCCACCAAATCGCCTGGCCTGTTCGGACGGACTAGGGCAGTCAGCCGATTTTGCGGATCGGAAAATCAATCGTCTTCTGGTGGTAATCGTCTGATTCTCTTCTTTTTGGAATAGAAGTAGGGATTCCCCTCCGCATTCGCCCCGTCGAAAACTTACTTGTAATACTAGGACCCTATTAGTGAATGAAATTTTGATCGTTCACAGCCGATTCTCTGCTTTCACTAATAGACAGATGGGATTAGAGATGAAAAAGAGGCTAAATCGCAAAGGCCATTAACCCCCCCTCTTTAGGAAGCAAGATAGCAGCCATCTTATTAGGGGCCTAGCGGCAAGGAAGACTCTTCTATTTAGTCCCTTAAGGATCTACGAATGCCGGTGAGAGATCACTCTTTTAAATTTGCCTTTTCGGTTTAATAATAAATAAGCGTGAGGGAAGATCTCTCGAATAAGAAGGACTTTCTTTCGGTGGGGAACATCTTTCATCACAGTCAAGGGGAACTCCTGACGTCTTGGTGTGGAGTGAACCTTTGTTCGTACTTACGGGCGAACCCTTCCATTGAGGCCTTAAAGTTTTCCACTAGAAAGAAAGCGCATGAACTAGCCCTATTCTATTGACTTAAAAGGTGAGCCCAGTCAGTGCAGTCTCGATCTTTATGATTCCACTTCTCTTTGCGAGCTAGCCAAACCAGCTCCTCTCAGAACCCGGGTACGAGACTCAAAGCAAAAATCCTTCTTCAATTGAAGAGAAAGACTTTCTATCCCCAAAAAGGCACCCACAGTGCTTCAGCTCCTGAAGTAAAGGCTTGTCGACATGAAATCCTTTTTCAAAATAAGTAGCGCGAGATGCAAGATAACGTACAGAGCCCTGCTCCCAATCATCAGACTCAAGCTGAGACCCCACCTGCGAACTTTTTGCTTCTATGAGTTCAAACACCCAGGAAGAGGATTATTCAATCGGAATCCCGCCTAACTGCCCTAATGCGAGGCCAATAGATATCCTTCAGGGAGTCTGCTGCAAAGGGTGACTTTACAAAGCAGTTAGCAAAATCAGTCTCTTTTCACGACCACTTTCCAGTAGAGGTAGAAATTAATTTAATTAGTTGAATTTTATTCTTATTTCTTTCCCCTAAAGGGTGGCAGTAAATAGTGGGGCATTTCCCAAACTGCACATGAATATTAAGAGACTTTAGAGGAGGGTCTGCTTTCTTTCTTTCTTTCCCCTAAAGGGTGGCAGTGTTTGTTATGTCATTTCTTTCTTTCCTATCATCTTTCCTATCCCTATCATTATAAGTCTCATGATTCACTTCACTACAACCACTTTATTGCGCGCGTAACGTAAATTAAATAGAGTAGAAGCGGGCATGAGAGAAGTAGTTGTTTTCCTTGCATTACATTCATCTATTCGACTGTTCGGATAGCCACGTCACTATGTTCGTACGTCGCATGAGATGAGAGAGATTTCTTTATTATTACACTATATAACGTAAACATTCGATGATGAATATTCATATATTTATATTGAATATTGAGGTACAGTTACGTTAATAGAGAGAATTCCAAGTAATTAGTGAACTTAGTTCTTGAATGGAAAGTAGTAAGATCCTTTCATTCAAGCTCATTCGTTCACTCCTTTACGGGAAAATATCATCAGATGCTATATGCTTCACACATGCGCTTCTCCTATCCCTTTAGGTCTCCACGTCGTTTCACTCGTACCTAGTAATGAGTTCACTTTGTTCTTGAATTCTAAACAATTAATAATAAGATCGAAAAAGCGGAGCCCAGTAGCGCTTCCTTGATAGTATATTCGTGGGCTGCGGTCCCGTGAAGAAATTACACTTTATGGCCCCGGAGCCTAAGATCTTTCATTCAAGCTCATTTGTGAACTCAGGAAAAGATCCTGAGATGCGTGATGCGTAACGAGAGGGTTACGAATCACCTCTCATTCTCATTCACTTTCTTTCCGTACCAGTGAACGAATGACTTTAATTCCTCTTGATCGAGAACGCCCATAAGTATTTGCTTCGCTGTGGACAAATTACACTTTATGGCCCAGCCTCGAAATACACTTTATAGCTACGGCTGCCTAAGATCTTGAATTGAAGTCATTCGTGAACTCAAGTACGGGAAAAAGATCAGTTCAAGACTTTGTTTGCCCCCCGAGAAAGAGGCTGAGCAAAAGTCTTATCCCTCCGGCTTTCGTGAACTTTGAACTCCGGAGGAAAAGATAAGTGAAAGACTTATCCTTAGCCCCCCGATAAAGAGGTCAAATCGGTCAGAGCAAGAGTCTTACTCCGGCTTTCGTGAACTTTGAACTCCTTTACTTGACTTGTAGGGAAAATAGAAGTGAAAGAAAGCCTTACGCCCCCCGAGAAAGAGGCTTTCTATAGAAAGAGTTATGACCTTATGTCATTCGTTCAAGATAGTTTCGGTCTGAGCAAGAGTGAAAGATAGAGAGTCAGTCTTGGTCTGAAGCCTTATTCATTCGTTCCGGTCTCCGGCAGCATCTGGAATTTAAGTCAAAAGTGAACGAAAGTACGGGAGTTCTTTATATCAATCAAAACTCAGTCCCCGGATAAAGAGGTCAGAGCAAGAGTGTGATCCCGCAACCCCAGATCTGAAGCCTTTGCTATTCCATCTAGTCTCTCTTTGCTCTCGTTCGCTCTTCCTTCCCGGACATCAGTCCCCATCTCTAACTCACTGAAGACAGCGCTCAGACTGCCTCTCTTACTTTTCTTTCCGAGTGCAAGCCTGAGTGGAACCATCTAAGCCGCTCTCACTGGTTGGGGGCTCTCCTCTTTCTAACTATCAAACTAGTCTTTTCCATATTAGGAATGGTTCTCCTCAATTCTCTGACATCCATACTTGGTTCTCTTTTCCCAGGTTCTTTCCGCCAACCTTCTCTGCGGAACTGGAGCGAATGTAATGATGCAGAGCTCCCGGGGCATGATCTTATCTACGGAACGGTTGTTTCCTTGAGCCAAGTGAGCCCGCTCCCTCAGCCAGAGTGAAGGGAACTTGAGGGAGAGGATGATTTTGATCCCACGCAACTAAGAGTAGTTTCAGTCCTTCCGCACCGCTCCGTGGGCTAATCTTAATATAAAGAAGAGTGCCTGCGAACCAGACACAATGCTCATAGAGATAGAGTAGAGTGTCGGATCGGGAATAGCCGTCCAAGAAGTGAGGGACGAGCGAACGAGAGCATAGGATAGGGTAAGAGGATGGAGCGAGAAACAATTAGTGAGGCCAATAAATGAATGAATGGCTAGCTTCGTGGAGAGAGAGCAGCTTTCTAGTGAAATTCTTGCTTGATCATCCTTGAGAGTTCAATTGCTCTGCTAAACCTCAAGTCTCCGGAAAGAATCTTGTGCATCCCCTTCCTAAGTTCTGTCTTTCTAGCTTCATAGTTCAATCCGATATGATATTCTAAGTGATCGGAGCTATTCTATGAAAAGTTATTCAGCAGCTATCCAGTACGACTCCATATAAGGAGAAAAGTAGTAAACGAAGCACTGACATGCAGCGAGAAGGTCTCAAGGTACGAGCGCGGATCCCCATCTTCCCATCTTTGCAAAGTGGCGAAGGACTGCTTGAAGTGGTGGGCCGGGCCTGGTTGGACAAGGGAGAGCGGGTTGAGGCAGATTCAGCTAAGGCGAAAGAGAATAAGATAGCTCAGATGATTATTGCGATATAAAGTATCAGCCCTCGGGTGGAAGGTTCATCCCTTGATGCAGTAAGACTCTCTCTGTCTCAAGTCGCTGACTCGGGAGTATGGACATGAGGACTCCTTCTTTTAGTGTAGGCTAAGGTAAGGGCAGCACTTACATCTGAGGGTAGAGCCAGCCACATATTCAAATAATGTAGCCGGATGGGCTTCAACTACTCTTATCATAGCTCGCCCCCGAGCCCTTGTAGGGAGCTCTCTTTCCAATGAAAGGAGTGCCTTCCTCATTTTATCAAGGTCAGACTGGATTTCCAACTTCTCACTAAATCTTTTCTTTGAAAGAGTCCCCAAAGCTCAGATTGACCTATCCTTCTCAACTGACCCTATCCTTCTCAACTGACCTATCCTTCTCAACTGACCTATCTTTCTCCCTTCTGGTATTGATTGGAAGTGGCGAGAGTGATGATAATATCAAAATGGCAAGACACGTGCCTCTACTTTGGAGGCTCAGGGCAGCACAAGGAAGGAGCTTGCCGACGTCGTCCTCCTTCGTGTGATTTAGATCTTTTGCTCTGCACCGGCAAAGGGTAAGGAATTGAGGACTTCCGTAATCCGATTCAGCTCATTCAGATGATGGAGTCCTATCCCGGTTTGAGTCAGATGAGGGCTCCTGCCTATCGCTACTATATATAGGATCAGTCCTATTCGCTTAAGGAGGAGGAAGTCTCTTCTTCTCATCTGTAAATGAATGATTAATCCAAGGAGTGGGCCGGCTTTCATTAGATGAGGTCTTATAGAGCGCAATAAGAGCAGTAGTCTCTCTCTATAAGGAGAGGGAAAAGATAGCGAATCCATTCTCCCTAAGCCAGGGCACCTAGACCAGGAGGAAGGAGAATGACATGCCCATGCCCCGGCCTCTGTTCTGTGCTTGAATCTCAGCTCTTTACTCGGATGGAAAGAGTGGGGTCGACAGAGTGCCCATTCAAAGTAGTTCCCGAATCCGTCCTTAGACATGAAAGACATCCTTAAGTAGCAGGTGACGAACTCTCACAAAGTGTGATGCGAGGAGCGAAATGCCATAGGGAGCGGTTTGAGTAAGAGTTCTATGGATAGACGAATCAGAGAATGAAATGAGATACTCATTCCTTAAGAGGCAGACCGGACCACTCCTTGAAGAATTGAAGAAGAGAGCTAAAGACGGCTAGTCTCCACTCTCTTTATTCAGCTGAATTGTAGAATATGAGGAGTCCACACACACTCCTTTGAGCTGTCGCCTGATCTGAGGGTCTAGCCTATAGCGTCAAGTTCATAAGTTCTCTTAGCCTGCCCAGCCAGAGAGGGGGAAGTCGTAGATAATCATACCATGCTCTCAAGTACTAACTGGATGAATTCGTTGCTAAGCACTCAATGGATAGGAATGCGAACAAAGGGTAGAGAACCGGATCCAATGCTGAAGCGGTCTTCTAGCTGGGTCTGATATGATGTTCGGAGTTGGGACTCTTTCTATAGATAGATCCTTACTATAGAGTTAGTGGGGCGGTCTTATGCATTTCTCGGGGCAGTGCAGCCGATCAAGCTATGGTGTAGGGCAGGCACTCTTTATCATCGGAGTGGTAAAGCATCGGAGTCACTCTGTAGTTGGGCCCACGAAGGGATTCAATAAATGAATGGAGGTCCTTTTAAGAACTCCAATGCTTTCAGCGCCTGCATTTCTCGCCTGATCGAGCCGTCCCTATCCGAAGTAGAGCTCTATCCCTACCGCATCAAGCCATGAAACAAGCACGAGGAAGGTTTGGACAGCTTTCGGATCTTCGATGCTCCCTACTCCGGGTCTAAGGATATAAGCCTGAAGGAACTCGACTAGCGACTAGCGAACTGAAAGAACTCAACTAGCCAATGAGAATGGAGAATTAGAGGCGTACTGGACTGATTCACTTCTCATATCAAGACTGAACACTCTACTCTCTACTCTATATCAAATAGAAAGACTGAACTATATATCAAGCTAAGAAGACGAAGATAGATAGAAAGACTGAACTATATATCAAGCTAAGAAAACGAAGTCAGTTATTTAAGAGTACTCTTGTCCTCTGTCGTGCAGGGCTGAGCATTTAAAGTTCTGGTCGGCATACTTGCTCCTTTCTTGGTCTCATCTTCCTTCTTTCGTGCAGGGCTGAGCATTTCTTCGACTTTATTATTAGTTAGTGCTTTGGTTATTTCTTTTGTTTTGCTCTTTCGACTTCGCTTTCTTTCGCCTTCTACTACGTTGCCCTTCTTTGGTCTTCCTTTTGCTTTCATGGAAAGGCGGATTCGCTCCAACGCCCTCTCGTCGCATGATGAACTTGACTATCAGCAAAGCATCTCTCCCGATAGCTACTGTGAGTTCGCTACTTCTATTTTCTATTGAGAATATTGAGAAGACCATGAGACATGCACGGCTCTACTCTCTTCTTTTTCTCAGCAAAGCATCATTTCACTGCTCGAATTCAGGACATCGCCTTTTCATTGAAAGTCGAGTAAGTGGATTGGTTCTTTATTTTACCTAAATAGCCGGCACTGACTTTATTTTACCCAAGATGGAGCGGGCCTTCATAAAGACTTGGCCGCTACACTTGTCGGTTCAATTCCGCTCCACTCTACCTGGATTGGATAAGTTCGAATGGCTCACCACTCTATGGCTCCAGCTAGCAGACCAGACCTAGATGGAGCTCCTTTCTCATCCGTATCCATCTCTATCTTTCTTATATCTTGTCATGCTCAATTCACGATTGAATCATTGGTTCAATTGGTCGGGTGAGATTGATTCGTCTAAGATACTGAGAACGAGCGCTTTATCTTGAACACCGAGCGAGCGGGAGACAAGTTCACTCCGGAGTGCGGGCCAATTGCAGCTTTGCAACGAGGTGAAGCGCAGCTCCACGAGCACAATAAAGCAAGAAGAGAAGAGAATCAAGCGGACAAGTGGAGCAAAGCGCAACGCGGCAGAACGCTCTGCTAAGCATTTCACTACTCATGCGAAGTCGAAAAGATTTGAATGGAACAATTGAAGAAAAGAGAAGAAGATTCATGGAACAAAATCACTTCGAAGACGGAGAAGTCTTCTATTAAATAAAGATTCCTATGCGATCCGGAAGGCGGTGGACCTCCCTCTCTTATTTACGCTGCCTAAGTCGGTGCCCCCCCTCTCTTGCTTCCCGAACTATGCGATCCCGGTCTGCCGGTCCTGAACCGCTTCTGGGACGGATTCCTACTCTCCCCCCATCTCCGACTTGCCCATGGAGAGTGAGATCCTTTCATAGCATCTTCCCGCCTCCAAGCGGCTCTGAGTCTCCTATCCTGCTCTTTCGGTCCTCTACGAGCGAATGTAAGCAGAGCTCCCGAGGCTCAGTCGGATCTAATGGTCTAGTCTACTGAGTTCTTCCCCTCTCCTTTGACCACTTCTATTATTAATTAATAAAGACAGAGACTCTCCACCTCGTGCATGAGCCGCTTGTTCAATAAATTTGACTTTGAGATCTGACGGGGAAGGAATGAAATTAGCCTTTGCTTCATTGCAAGGGATCCGCAGAACCTCTGGAGAAGGTGAAAAGAGGTCAGCGGGATCTTCATAGTCGTTGCACTCTTGAGCCGATTTGAGCAAACTAGTCCTGGTCCGGTCTTCTCGTCGACTACTTATGAGGGGCGCTCCAATGCCATGAGGCCCTCTTTCGCTATCGTATCTTATTTATAATTGAAGATCTCAGTTCTCCAGTTCATCTCTTATGAAGGATAGTGTTCGGGAAAGAGGGGTCCGGGACGACTACTCAACGGTGCAGTCACTCGAGGAAGCAGCAATAGCGTACTCATTCATTCCTAATATTGCTAAGTCGAACAATTATATCGGACTTCTCGTCGGAGGGTGAGGATCTGAAGTGCGGACCAAGTGGATCGAATGAATCAAGGCAGTTCCACCAAATCAGGTTCAATTTCAAATCTAGGGTAGAGGCCTATCAGAGTCTTTCTTCCCATTGGTTAGGCCCGGGATGAGGCGATAGCAGGTCCTGCTGATACTTGATGGACCCGCGGAAATAGTGGAGCAGCAGCCGGATGAAGCGGAGTGTGAGCCGGATGACCTGGACAGTAGAGTTTATGCTGCAAGGGAGACTATGCCTCCACAGGACAGATAGAATCTGCTCGGAATTGATGTTGATGCTGCTCGGGCTCCTCCCGATCACTGGACCGGGGCTGAGTGGGGATCGCATAGGAAGAGAGGGGAACTCCCTCATTCCCCCTCGCTTTCCCTTCCCTCTAGGCCATCCATCCCACTCCACTTGCCGGTTCGCTGTAGTCAAGTAGGCTTTGGAAGCACTGCAATTCTCCCATTATTCGATCTACAGTTCTGCAGAACAGAGTAGCCAAAGGAAGCACTGCTTCAATTCATTATTCGATCTACTGAAGTAAAGTAGGCGTTTGACTGCATTCATTCGACTTCGCCTATAGTTCAGCAGATAGAATCGTAGGCGCTGCAAATATTCATGGGTTCGAAACCGGTCTTCCCTAACAATTATAGAGATAGTAATGAATCTGAGTCCAAGAAGTGAGAGTACGAGCAACCATTCTGAGTCCAACCAATCAGTGAGTGCAAAGAGACAGATGAGTAGTGAGTGCGAGTCCCATCCGGTCTAGGCAGCTACGTAGATATGGGATGAGCTGGTGCTAATTTCCATACAAGTGGTTGTCCCAAGCGCAGTCAATAGCCCTGGTTCACGAGTGAGAGCGGCAAGAGCTTTATCTCACTATAGATAAGCGAAGTCGAGATTCTCTCAATGATCAATGAGATCTTCAGTTCTTTTTCTTCCATCATTTCTTTTCGGGGAAAGAGACCGGGGCGCTCCGGCCAATTCAGAGGCATAGGCTATCTGCTATTGAAAGGCCAGGCTATGGCTTAGTGGAATAGGCTATCTTTCATGGGAAGGGAATGCAAAGAGGGAGAATCAAAGAACCCAGATCATCTGTCCATCCCTTGTTCAATAAAGAAGCGAAGAGATGGATATGAGTCTACTGCCGCACTTCCTTCTACGTACCTATTTTTCCCCCTTCTTTTCCGTTCCCGTACGAACTATCTGAGAGTCGTTCGGGCGAATCAAGCTCTACTATAAAAGAAAGTAATATGTCCCGTCGCTTATCCTCCCTATAGTCGAGGACTACTTGAATGCTTCGCAAGAAAAGGGAAGCATTCAAGTAGTCCTCTAT